>CM040181.1:33654223-33892892 GCA_022606695.1 Vaccinium macrocarpon | reverse complement strand
TGCATTTCCATCCTACCGACTGACCTGAGGAACCGGTAGTATCACAAAGATCGTCGAACCCAGAACCCCTGAGAGATCTCACCGTAATGAAAGTTATTTGGCACGTGCGTCCCACACGAGTTTCCCACACCCCACCACCAACGACCCCTCGACACGTACCGCCAGCCGAAAACTGCAGCCACAGGTGGCACAGGTGCACCACGTCCACGACCGTGCGGATCACCGTCACGACCGCCGCCAGTCCGCCGTCCATGTATTGTGGCACGCGGCGCGCCGCCCGGCCGACCAGAGGGCGTAAGAACAATGGGTCGACGGTTGCATAGCCATGCCGCGTGCCAGCAAGAACACGCGGTTCCACCCCACTGAACCCGCTTGCTGCGTGGGTCCAGTACCGGCCCGAAAGGACCAGGATGATTCTTCGGTCCCGTGACCCGGGCTTGCCTTCCGGGCCGGTTTTTACCGGAATTTGCATGAACCGGCTGAGGCCTCCCATTCGCTTCGGTGGGCCCCGTACGCAGCTAGTGGAGTGGAAAAACTGGGACGCCTACTTGAGTACAGGCGTGGTATCTGACGGAGCTGGAAATCGGGCTTCTGTTGAGTCGTCGACGGCGTCGTTATATGGTCGTAGCCATGAAATTCACACCGGAATATTCCGAACCACCTGAGGATAAAATAATTAATACAATAGAGTGAATCTTCCTATTATAAAAATTGCAAAATAATATGCAAAACTGTGAAAATTAGTGCATGTTTTTATTTAAGAATTGAAGAGAGAGAATATATGGAAAATCTGGGGAGACTGGATGAAGGTGGATAGCGGAATGGAAGAGAGGAACCATGGAATAGAAAACGTGGTGTACTTTAGAGAGAGAGAGAGAGGGAGAGGAGTGGGATTGGGGAATGAATTTAGTGAGAGAGATGGTGAAATAAAGCAGTATTATTTTGCATACTGTATTAATAGAAGAGAGAAAATTGTAGTAGAAGGAAAGGCGAAAACTTGGGTGTGGTGTCATGTGGGATCTGGGGGTGCTGCTTTTCAACCCCTATATAATGCTGCTACGCACATACTTATATCCTGTTCGCCTATTACTTTAATCTACCTCAGTCGATTTTTATAATTTCTACCGGTAAAAGTAATACAATACATGGAGCAACATAATGAAGCACGGGTTGAAAAGTATCACCTCCGGATCCACTCATGTATTGTCCCTGACCGCACCGTCCAAATTGCAAATGTAGAACAAGGCGGGGTGGGGGGAAGGAGTCTAGACCGTTTAAAATACTTTAAACGGTCAAATGTACAATCAGACAACATGCCAAGGGAGTGTAATCGCATGTGTAAGCCGTGTCGTATGCTGTTTTGTTTATGTGGGTGTAATGAGTTGTGAGGAGTTTGTCGTGGTGCACATGAAAGGTAAGAAGAAGGCTGGGGTGTCATGTGGTGAGAGGACGAGACCAAAGATGTCGTGGCATTGGGCCAACCTTCCAACGAGGTAGGTTCCCAGAGTCTTTTACTCTGACTGACTCACCGCACATGCAAAAGTCTGCAAATTATTAGTAGGACGTTATGTGTGTTTCAAATCATTTAATTATCACGTATTCTTTGTGAAATTCATAACGGCATTGTTCTCTAATGAGTTTTATGAGATAAAATTTAATTTTGATAAATTTCGATTTTTGTTTATGCTGATAAAATCACATTATTTTCTCAATCGATAAAAATCTAAAGTTTGATAGGTGTTTTTCCAAAAGATTCTATGAGATAAAATCTGGTTTTAAAAATCAATTAGGATTCTAGATTTTTAAAAAAACAAGATTTTATGAGATAAAATCTATTAGAGAACAAGTTGTATTTAATAAATATTAGAAAATACATTTATAGCGTTTTTATGAAAACCTGCTTGGATCAAATTTTTTTCAGCAAGATTTTTTTTACCGAATCCTAAGAGTAAACTCTAAAAACACCTTCTAAACACATCTAGTTGGGTTCGATCGGCAAATTGGGCCCCGAGGTGGAGGAGGACGGACCGAGTCAGGACCGTAGGGTTCTTGGATAGGGAAGTTTTTCTCTTATTTATGCTTGTGCTCCCACTTACAAACACGCGGTAATTATGTGACATACATCCGGATAGTTCCAGACCCAAAAATCCTGATGGTGGCAAGATCCATACGTCCGCATCGGTCTCTTAATTAGACAAACAAATACAAAAAAATAAGGAAATTGATACGATTAATTTCCATTTTGATATTGACACTCTTTTAGGTGGTTTTTCTAAACTACCCTTACACTCTATAATTGCATTTATCTTTTGCTATCAAAATGACCCGAGATTAACCCTTTAATTTATTTATGCAACGAACAAAGAAAGAAAAATTGGAATTTGCAGATTTAGTATTTAACTTGGGTTATGTTTGAT
Source organism: Vaccinium macrocarpon (assembly GCA_022606695.1). NCBI lineage: Eukaryota > Viridiplantae > Streptophyta > Magnoliopsida > Ericales > Ericaceae > Vaccinium > Vaccinium macrocarpon. Next base: position 33,890,475 of record CM040181.1, on the reverse strand, counting down.
CAAATAACCAAAAAAATTAGAATTTGCGATTTAGTGAAGTAAAGTTTACTAGCATAATTGCTGGTTATGTTTGATCAAATAACCAAAAATTATGATGTGCGCCTGTTTAATTGATCAAAAATTAATAGATAAAAAAAATTAATCTGGACTCTTCCCAATCAAAAAACATATTCAGACTCTATTGTTTATGTTTTTTTTCTTTTGTGCCCAAAATGACGTCGTTTTTGGCGATTTTCAAGGATTTCCTGGCATTGATTTCAAGACTCTCAGATCCGGTGATTTAGGTGAATGGTCCCATCTTGGTGTGTAATGAAGCATGGAATATGTAGACATCAAATTTGTGTTAAGTTATTTGATTTCGTTAGAAGTTATTTGATTAGTGGAGTTCCGTCATTAGTAAAATAAAAGGGGTTATTTCAATCATTTTGATAGTAAGGGGGTAAATGTAATTATAAATTACAAGGCTAATCGAGGAACTTCACCTAATAGAGACAAAAAAAAAAAAAAAAAAAAAGAAAGGGAGTGCCAATATCAATTCCCAAAAATAACTTGGTCATACTTAATGGCATTTTGTTGTGTGCAAAAAATTAGGAGCTTGATGTGAGGACAAAATCACTAATTTACTACTACTATAGTGTTAGTAGTTCTTTTACTTCTTTATAAGAAAATAATCGAAAGTCGCGGCATGCTTGGGGAGTTTCAATCACTCCCGGATTAACTTTGGAAAAACCAAATATAATCAAGGCTGATTATGTTTTAATGGTTCAATTAGCTCAATTAAAAGGATTTTTTCTTTTCAAAATGAAGAAATGCAAACCAATCTACTTAGAAAATTAAAGAACAAACAAAAGAAACAAGGTATTTGATTAACAAATCAAAAGGTAAAATTTCTTTTGAAATTGCCTCCGACTTCAAATACAACAGCAAGAGAACTTCAAACAAATGGATTTTACAAGAACAACCGAAATTAACCCTAACTACTTCTAATCTACTTCCTACACTAGTTTGAATTGGGTTCAAAATCCTAAAACTACTTGCACCAATGAACAAACAAAGCATCATTTGTTTGATAGCTGTTTGCCATTAAAATTTGTCGGGGTTTTTTTTCTTTAGTCTCTTTATTTATAGGCGGTACAAGCTTTTTGGTTGAGCTTCTACTTGTGAATTTGAACTTGGCTTGCTTCAACTCCATCTTTATAATTTGAATTGGTAGTTTCTTCCCTCCTTCACGTCTGAATTTGAATTCTTGTTAATCTTCTTCCAAAAGGCTTTGCCTTAAATCGCTGCTTGTTTGAATTAATCTAAATAATCACATTCTAAAGGAACAAGCTGCTCCCTCAAGATGTAATCACATGTTCTAACTCTTGCTACTTCCTTTGCATCACAAGTTTACACGTGAACTTTTATACAATTTAGCATTTAAAGTCATGGCCAAATTTATTTTTTACATAGTGGTGAAGTCCGTAAATGCCAATAACTACTTTTCAACTGAGTAAAACAAAAAACGGCATCGTTTGTATTTCGATTAATCTAGTGTAATTTCATTGACAAGCTTTGCCAATATTTGTCATTTTTTGCTTTGCGATGTCAATTAATTATTGGATTTGTTAATTTTTATATGTAAACATACTCCAAAAATTAACATTGTTGTTCAAAAGAATTTGAATAATCATAATGTAACACTTTGCCGCTTCAACTTCTTATAGACTTCAAAGAGGGCGTTATTCAAAAATGATCTCAAGCGTTTACACATTTCCAACGAGGAATTAATGGATAATGGGTAGTTAATCTACACGTTCTCCATCTTCAAAATTTGAATCAAGTTTCCAACTTAAAACTTTGCCAATAAAAAGGCTTAATTCTTGGTAAAAATCAATCACTAGTCTTCATTGTAAAACTGACTTTCATCTCAACTCAACCATGGTGATGTTTCCAAAACCCAAAATGCCTTCAAAAACTTGGTTCTTAATGATCCAATCTTTATTGATACTAGCAATATCGTCACACCAATTATTGGTGAGATTTGAAGGGATCGTTCTTATGTGGTAGTTCAAGTGGAGGATCCTGAGCATATTTATCCATGAAAGCCTCCAACTTCCCCTACTCTTAAGCCTTTTCTATGGGGTTTACCATATGAAATAGTGGTAGTAAAGATGAATGATCCTGCTGGCTATAAAGGTTGGAACAAATATCGCTCATTGGCTATGAGTATGTATTTGTCTCCTTTTATTCGACATGATCCCAATATAATAATGTTTGATAGTCTTATTGCCACTTGTCTCACTCTGCTTTTTTTAAAAGTCTGCGAAGATGAGAGATCAAGCTTTGTGGCTATGGGGAAGGGATTAAAGAATATCAAATCTGTTTCTTACTATTTTCCATCTTTGTTTATTCTTATTCTCTCTATCCACTGTCGATTTCTATTAAATCCAAAAGAATTGTTGGAAACTTTTGCTTTTGTAGAAATAAATATTATTGAAGAAGTCCCTTACAAAAATTTATTATGGGCTTGTGAGACTCTTCAATGTGTTATCTCTGAGCAAGCTGGTGCTTTTATACATTCTTTTCTAAATCAACTTCCTCTCCTACAAATGTGGATGAAAAACAACACAGCTGCCTTTGTGTTTAACCAAGCTCTTCATGAGTATAAAGTACTTCATGATCAAGTCACTAAACTTCATAATAAGATGGAGCGTCTCAGAGGAGATTCCTTGAAATCACATCCAAATCTCGAAAGACTTGAAGGAAATTCAGAAATCGAATCAAAAGAAATGCTCTTAAATTGTCTAAGTCGAAATCAAAGCTAAAAGCAGTGCCCAAAATCGAACCATTAATTGAGAAAAGAACTCAAAGCCGGATAAAGTTAAGACAGGTTTAGGATGAAGGAAAAGGAGTTTTTAACTTTTCTTGGGCAAGGTTTCATGCCTTGGTAACTTGAGCTTTCTCACTACTTCAAGTCATTCTTCTCCCAAAGTTGTTGTTCATCCACCCGGTAGATGCTTGATTCTTCTTTGAATGTAATATGTTTTCTCTTTGTAGCATGTAATTTCTTTTGTGTTAATGTAATTTCAGTTCTTTCTATGGTTTAATTTCGCACTTCTTGATGCCTTCAAGCTGCTTAAAAGGAGTTATAAAACATTCGAACTCATAATAAACTAAGCATGATAACGTATATTTTATAACATCAGTCTGACAAATTACATAGGTTACTCAAGGCATCATATAGTATCTGAGTTTCTTCGAAGCAAAGAACAAAGTTAAACATAATTTTTCATCACTAGAATACTTCTTTAACAATCATTAGGCCCTCTTAGATAAATAAATAGCACTTGTTCAGCCTTCATTGTCTTGAGCTAACAGAACTCCTATTGAAGTCATAGTTTGCTACTAAATACAACTTGACAGGCCTTCCTTTTGTAGGTGGAACCAAAATCGTGGATTAATCAAATACTCCTTGATGGCTTTGAAAGCATCATCATGCTCCTTCAAACCATTTGAAGTCTTACAAAAGAAGAAAAGACTTTTAGTTTTCCTTGCAATATTGATATAAATCTTTTGAAGAAAATTTAATTGACCAAGAAACTTTTTGAAGCTCTTTCTTATTTGATAGAGGTTTTGCTTCAATAATAACTTTAGTTTTATTATTATCAATTAGAATACCTTTGCTGTGGACTAGATATCCTAAAATGTTACTTGCTATTACTCCAAAAGCACATTTAAAGGTAATCTAACCAGCTTGATAATATGACTCAATAGAAGGCCTATCAAGTTGTACTTAGCAAGAAACTATGACTAATAGGAGTTTTATTAGCTCAAGACAATGAAGAATGAAATGAACAACCTATTTATTATCTAAGTAGATTTCTTAATGATTGTGAAAGTAGTATATTACGAAAGGCTATTTTCAAATGTTCTACATGATCATTAATAGATTTTGATGACATAATGTCATCTATGTAACATCCCAAAAAAACCCCAATTATTTCATGGAAAATAGTGTTCATAGCTCTTTTGATAAGTAGCACCAGCATTTTTAGCCCAAAATGCATTTTGACCCATTCGAAGGTCTCAAAGGTTATGCAGGGCTTAAATGCAATTTTATAAACATCTTCTTGACTACACAAATTTGATTAACCTTGAATGTCCATCCATAATACTCATGATTTTTGGGCTGCCGAACTATCCACAAGCATGTTTACAAATGGGCATTGGGTATTCATCTTTAGGGGTTGCGATTGTTTGGTTTTCTAAAATCAATGCAAACCCTAATCTTCCTATTTTTCTTAATAATAGGAACAATATTTGATAGCCATTCTTCATATATTGTTTGTTATAATTAAGCCAACATTTAAAAGGTTTTGAATTTCCTTTTAACTAGTGAAATGGTTTCGTGAGACATATTTTTGGAAGTTGTTTGAAAGGTTTGCAATTAGATTTAATAGGCAATCAATGTTCAACCAAATTTCTATTCAAACCCGCCAATTCTTTTATAACTCCAAGCAAAGCACTCTTTTGTTCCCCTTAAGCACCGCGGATCAACTTGGTTTCAAGGAAGCACCAAGTCCCTTGTTGATTTGAAATGCTGTTTGAATAATTCCTTCTCCCAATTCTACTTTTATAAAGCGATCTTGGGGAATCGACATATATCCAACAAAGCTTTTTTTCAATTAGAATGGCTTCAACCTCAATTAGATTTCAACCAATAATTCTTCCCAATCATTTGTTTCTTGTAGCTTTTACTCTATTTCTAAAGCTATAATTTCACTCAAAGCCAATGAGTTGGCTTTTTCTAACTCGGGTTTTGTATTCACATCCAAGCAGCCTTATCCGGGTGGATTGTCCGATTCATAATCAACCGCTTGTTTCGAGCTTAACTTTAACTCGCCCTCTCCAATTTCCAATACATTGATGGCGGTATGCAAGCTATGAGATTTCATTGAAGATGGAATACAACCATTGACATGGATCCACCCTACCAAGTAGAAAGCATTATACTTACTTGCAAAGGTATCCACAACAAAAAGAAAGAGACGCTTTTACCTAACCAACTTTAAGGAGTATAGAAACAATCCCTTTAGGACTCTACTTTCACCGAATTCAAAGAATGGATGTACTTGTTAGGATCAATTGAACCTTTTCTTTCCCAAGTTTCTTTAACGCTTTAGATGGAAGAATATTCATCATACACCATTATCAACCAAAACTCTTCTCAACAAAAAATCCCATCAAATGATGCGATATGTATAATGGCTTCAAATGGTGCCTCATATCACTTGAAGGTGGCTTAAAAGGGTAAGAAATATCAAGACAATTTAAATCAACAATCAAATGATACTTAGAAATTGTTTTCTTCTTCGAACAACAAAGACTACTCTTTCTTTTTAGATGTAACTTTGGTTCCTTCATTGCATTAGCTATGATAATGATATCTTTTTTCTTCTTCTTTCTTTTCAATCTTGGAAATTAAAGTTCCCCAACCATCATCACATGTAAGGTCATATTCATCGCCGATGATACATCAATGACCCATGAGTCATTATTGGTTGTAATGCCCTTCTGCCTAGTGAACACCCAGTCCAAAGTGGTCCAAAGTTTGCAAATGAAGGAGCAACCATATTAATTTGTACTCTCGTAAGATTCCAACCCAACGGTCCTTTTTCCCCCATCGTTCCTCCGATCCAACTGCTGTGTTCACTTTTCGTAAAAACTCCCACCGCAAAAGTTTCCATAAGCCGCAGAATGTTTCGGCTGCGAGATGAATTCATCCCACCACCCTTTTCCCCGCTCCACTATCATGGCATCTAATAAGCCGCATTGATAGCTTGCCAAGGAATTTGGGTGAAGTTGAACTATTTTGGGTACCCTCATTGTCCATTCTTGCTCCAAACTTTCCAGTTGTTTCCCTTCTGACATGAGTAAACCCTCTTTTTCAAGTAAAACTCAGTTGAACTTATCAAACCCCATTAGATTTCTTCTTTCTTCCTTAGAGGTTTACTCTTCCATTTAGAAACCAATATACATCCTTTTGCGCTTCTCTTCCGGAAGTTCTTGTTAACATAGGAATCATTTGATGTGCCTTTGGTCTTTTTGAATCTCTTAACTACCAAACCCATTGACCGTGAGGAGTATTCGGGAGGTTTGATCATTTTATTCCCCACTTTTAGAAAGAGGTTTTCTTTGTATTCTCGAAGAGCTCGTTTGACTTTCTTCAAAAACCAATCGTGAACTCCCTTTACCAAGGAAAATTGTTCTCCCCGTGTTTCACAATCCTGACCTATCAGGCCTTTTCAATTGCCTTCTTTGAAGGAGGATAACCTCTTCAAGTCAGAAACTAGACTGGCTATGTACATTTCTTTTTAAACCAACCATGGCTTGTCATTTCATAACTTAGACTTATCTAGGGTAGGTTTTCGCTATTTCATCCAATGCCTTCCTTTCCATTCTTTTGAAAGAAATCAACTCCCCTTAGTTTTATCCAAGTCTTTAAAAACCAAGTAATTGGCTTTACACTTCATGCATAAAGACTTCTAAAAAGCGAAGTTTTAAGCATAGGAAGATTTAGATCATGAACTCCTGTGGATGAATCTCGATGCATACTTTGGTTTGTTGTTTCGAAGAATCATTTCAAGGTTGACCAACTTTTGCCCTCTACCAAAATGGTACGTAGTTCATTCCAACATGCACTTGTTTGTTATACCTTTTCGAAATAGCTTTTTAGCCAAAGATGTCAGTAGTACATTAGTATTAGCGCTACTTTCTTCAATCTTTTAGAAATGGATCGCGATATCTATCCCCATAGCCTTTTCTTGAAACATGATCCTTCCTTTCTTTGATCTCCTTCTGAATCCTATCAATGAAAACATTGGCAATTTTGGTCAATGAGTCTGCTAAGCATGCCATTTACAATAATTCTTTTCCCTTTTATTTTCCAAAGTTGTAAGTTTGACATTTTCAAGAAGTTTGATAAATTTTTCTTTTAAAAAGGTAATAAAAATTACATCAGCTTTTAGCAACATCAAATGAATATACTTTGCTAATTGCTTTTTTATTATTCCTTGGTGCTATAGAAGAATCTTTTCAACTAGACATTCACACACACAAGGATCATGTTCAATTATTTCATGAAGATCGCATTTCATAAGTAGGATCCTCAGAGTAAGTAGAATAGGAAGAATTATTCTATCAACATCTTCTTTCTAACAAAGATTCATATCTAGATGCTTTGTAGGCGAATCAACCAAACCCTAAATTTAGTAGATTTGGAACTTCTTTCTAAGTTCTCTAATTAGGCCATGTTGTGCTATTCCCCGACAAAACTCAACTTCAGAGTTGAAGTTTGCATTTATTTCTAGCCCTTTTGAACCTGTAGAATAAATCCAAGCAACCTTTTCTTACTGTGTTTTGTTTCCCTTTTAACCGCTAAGTAACGGGCCAGAAAGTGACTTTAGGCCCGCTTAGGTAAAACTATGCATGAAATAATTCTTCCATCCTTGCCAATTTGGAATCACTCTAGTGTCAAATTAGGAATACCATTCGGCAGGTTATTCCTCACAAGGAATTAGAAAATACTTTCAACTTAATGAAAACCATTATTACCTAATTCCTTTTTACACTAAGCGCTGAATCTAGCTATGTGTTCAACGGTTGATTGCTTCCTCATCCTCATGAAAACGGTAAAATCGTGATTTTAAACCCCCTGTGGACTTCAAATCACTATCTATCCATATCGGAAGGTTTTTCTATAAAGTTTGAGTTTGTACCCTTTGTTTGTGATAGGTCCTCAGAACTTTGCATAAGGCCCAATATTTCATTTTCTAAGGGGTGAAATTTTTTTAAATGAACATTTGTATTAATGTGTCGCCCCTAAATTCACATTTTGTCATGATCTTCCTCGAAATCTATCAAGAGGGCCATACTGCAAAGGTCGAGGTGTTTGTAATCTCCTTCTTGCCTTACACAAGGTTCATGTGCTGCGATTCAATGCACTCTTCCCGCCGAATTCCACTGTGTGACTAAAAATAAGACGGTCCCAAGCATAGACTCTTGACCGTGTAGCATACAATAAATCCTAAGTACCGAGTCGAACCACGTAGACTCCGCTAACGGTGTTTTAACTCAAAAAGTGTGGAGTTTTAGTTTCAACGCTCTTAGGTAGCCAAATTTTTAGATTTTATGAGATTAATTAACTAATTACTAAGCTAATTTAAACCATAAACCGCCAATTAATGAAAGGAGCTGCAGCTGTGGGGAACTCAAAGATCACACTCAGCCTAACCAATATTTACTCTGCCACAATTAATCACTTTGATGATTTTAAACACGAGAAAAGCTTCCTAACAAATGCTATTTCACCGGCCACTGCATTCCTGAGAGCATTCAATTCGTAATGCCCGGGTTAGTTTGTTAGATAAGTTTCAAGTTCTCAAATTGCCTCAAAAATTGACTTAATCTCGCCCCCTAGGTGAAATATTGCTTAGCCTAGATGTTGGCACTTTCACTCAAGAAATGACTCAAACAACTACTCACCCATGCTTATAAAAAATAATTGAATCAAAAATAACCCTAGATCTATGCATGCTTGAAGTATGGGATAAGAAAACAACAGATAATGGTACCGTGAAATTGCAAGGGAAAACTTAACTTGATTAATGATTCGTGAATACTCCAATCCATCACCTAGATTCAAGTAAAATCAACATTTAACGGAATGTAGAACTAAATTGTGAGTTTAAAAACTTCAAAAAAATACAAAAAAAAAACCCTAGGTAAAAGTGTGTGTGGAACCTAATCTAAGTTAAAACATAAGTATTTATACTAATCTCTAATTTCTAATTAAAAACGGTGACATAATAGGATTATACTTTGACGCACTCAAAAGGCCGCTGACTTCGCCAAGATAGAAAATTTGTAGCGCTACACCAAAGTGGTGGAAGCGCTACCGCTTGCTTATCTCCCCCTTTGACCGTTGACTCCCCGCTGGACTATTGACTTAATCAACCGTAAAGGCAAGCACCACTTTTGGTGAAGGCCTCCTAATCATTCTGCCTCACTTTTGGACCTTTTTGCGGACAATCTTGATCGCCAAATAATTAGAGTAGCTCGACTTTATTTTTTCAAATCTTGCTCCAACACTTAGTCTCCACAGCCCTCTTCTCAATCCACGCACATTAATGAGCCATCCTGACACTTTCCATTAGCACCAAATCACCTCAATTCCCCAAAAATTAAGCATACATACCAATGCAACCACGCACATATTAAATAGAAAATGAGGATTAAATCCATGATAATTAGGCCAATTTACCCTACCAGCCAAATGCAAACCATTTCACATGCCAATCACTTTCCCATCTCTCGTATTCCCCCGATACTTAGGAATTCCATTTCTATATTAGCCCTCCTTGAACTAGCCCTATAAGTAAAATAATTTCCCGTGGAATAATTGTATCCTTTAAACCCACAATCATCATTTTTAAAACATTTATTGCCATTTACACCATCAAAGCTAGGTTCGAATGGGATATGAGTGGTTTGTTTGTGTGTTTTTGCTGCTTGGGAATTTGAGAGTCATAAATTTTTTGTGTTCATACCAAAATTTTGGTATTTCATCTTACATTAATAGGCTCTTTTCCGTGCCTAGATTTATGTTTACTAGAACTAGAATCTCCTTTTATCTTTTTTTTCAAATGAAGGCACATGTTCATTTCTAGATTTTGATTGTTCTTCTAATTTTTGAAATGGTTATTGGGTTTGAGCCAATTTTAAATGTAAATAAATCATTTCAAGCAAATTGGCTAGATAACATACTTCCTCCAATTTTTGGATTCTTTTGGGTCATCAATTTGCACTGCTTTTATTTACTAAAAAAAAAAATAGTTTTCAATCGCTTTTGTTATTCCTAGTGTTCATACTAGAATTTTGGCCAACTCCAAACATTTAGGCTTTTGACCAATACGCGTTTCTCACCCATTTAAGGTCCTTCAACCTGTTCATTCTCTCTAGAATTAATATTATTCTCATCTTCCTCGCCGCTTCGCCAATTTGAGAATCGCTTTGTTTGCTTCCTAAATTTTGGAACCATTCAACACTTTCTTGTGGGTCCCACCGTGCAAAAAAATGTTGTTAGTGGTTCTTTTTACTTTTTATAACAAAATAATGAGTATGAAGCAAGCCGTAGAAAGTTTCAATCTCTTCCCTCAAATTAACTTTGAGAAAACCAATTATAGTTGCATTGTGTTTTTAATAGTTCAATTACCTCAATCAAGAGGATTTTCTTTCAAAATGAAGAAATGCAAAACCAATCTTACTTAGAAAATTAAAGAACAAACAAAGAAACAAGATACTTCGACAACAAATCAAAAGTAAACTTACTTCAAAATTTCTTCAACTTCAAATACAAATATACTCAGAATCTTTGAACAAAATGATTGTTACAAGAACAACTAAATTAATCCTAACTATTTGCTAACTGGCTTCCCTACACTACTTCAAACTGGTTCAAAATCCTAAAACTACTTTTAATGAACAAACCCAAACACCATTTGTTTGATATTGTTTGTTGAATATTAGTCCTGCTTTTACTCTTCAATCTCTTCTATTTATAGACGCTTACTTGTTAGCTGAATTCTTCCGCTTAATGAATTTTGAACTTGGCTTTTTCGAACGCCCATCTTTTATAATTTGAATTGGTAGTTTCTTCCTCCTTCACGCCCTCAATTTGAATTTTATTAATCTTCTTCCAAAAGCTTTGCCTTAAATCGCATCGCTGTTTGAATTAATCCGAATGATCACATTCTAAGGAATAACCGCTTCCTCAAGATGTAATCCACATGCTCTAACGCCGCTACTTGCTTTGCATCACAAGTTTACACGCGGAATTTTATACACTTAGCAAAGAAAAGTCGCCACTTCAAATTTATTTACATAGTGGCAATGACCCGTGAACTATCAAGAACTACTTTTCAACTTGAGAAACAAAAAATGACATCGCTTGTATCTGCTAATCCAAAGGTATCCCCCAAGCTTGTGCCAATATTTGTCATTTTTTTTATGTCAATTAATGATTGGATTTGTTAATTTTATATGTAAACATATAGTTGCATTTGGCAAAACAAAGGTCACTACTAATTTTAGGACACGCCACCGGGTGGGTCAGTTTTTCCTTCAGTGGACAACATGGATGTTGGGCGATCATCATGGCCATCCATGCATTTGACGGGTTTAGACTACATCTTATCCATGCAAATTTGAATTGAACCGCTACACTAATAGATCTAAGTTTTCGGTGGCCGCACTGAAGGCGGACAGCCGGATTGGCTAGCATCCATTCGGCTGGAACAGCACCCATCCTCCATTTCCTAATTTGTTGTGGTGTTGCCTTATTGTAGAGAACGAGAAATTGGGAGAATTTGGGAGAATGAAGGAAAATGAAAAGTGCAAAATGAATCACAGAAATAAGATAACTTGGTGAACTTTATTGGGAAAAAAGTTAACGTTGTTGTGGAACGAGAACAGTAAAAGGAATGGTGTGGATTACGGACAACAAAGTTTGTTTGGTTCGGGTCCCCTAGACCCCACCGCATGATTTCCAATAAAAAATTTCTTTCTATCTCTTTCTACTCCAAAGCAGAAATTTCCGTAAATTTTAACAAGTGTGGTGTCTTAAATTACCTTTAACTCCACCAAATTTTAACCAATTAATATCTTCACAAATTTTCATATACTTGTGTGTATAATGCTTACCTCAAAAACAAAACACGAAAACATTGTAGTTTTGAATTTTTATATATATTTTATCAAAGCAAAATCAAATAGGAGCATAAATATGCCTATTTTTAAGGAAATTATATAGCAAATACGCTTAAATTTGATCCTTTTAAACATATGTTTTATTTTGGATTGTCTCATTTAAGAAAAACTACACCATAATGATACTAATAGATATCTTTTTCCTCTCCATTTTTTGTCATTAAGATGCCTATCTTGCTTTGAGATGGTATATTAAGTATTCAATTGTAAATCAATTGAATTGCAGTGTGTTTTTGTTTATAGTATAGAATTAAGTGGTCAAACAAAATATTAGATAAAATTACTAGATGCAATATAACAACAAAGTAAAAAGTCGCTGCTCAATTGATCACATTTTCTTATACCTGTACAATCATTTATCGGAAATTTATAACGGATGTAATTTAGATTGCTCAAAGTAGATCGATTTGTAGCATGCTGCTCATTTAATTTTGCACCGTGTTCATTCATATTTCTACTAAAAGGTTTCAAAATATGAACTAACCTAAAATTTGTACAAATTTTTACATGTATTATTAGTAAATTTTTTTAGGTGGTCATGTGACCATCCACCCTAGTATGTTTCTACTCGTAACCCCAAAACCCCTCTCTCAAAACCCAAACCTAACAAAAGCTCGCTTACAGATATCTCACTATTTAGTTTCGTACACATGAAACATTTGACGCTTCTTCAAGAAGAAGAGTCTCTTTATTTTACACCATTGATTCCTTCATTTAATAGCTGGCGGTTCCTTGTTAAAACCTCATATTCATACAAGAAAGAATGAAAAGAGGAGAGATGATGAATAAATCCAGACGCTTAAACGACCAGGATGCTATTGACGCATAATTACGCCAAGCAATATCCTACACGCTAACCAAGGTTTTTTTCTGTTGAGGACATAGGAATTGGTTGTTCAACAAATAAACATGCCACAGAAGGGTTAATAATGATTCTTTTTAAACGTTATTCGATCCAATTCAACAACGTTTTCATATGAAGGATATATAGGTTGAGTGGAAGCTTCGTAAAACACGGGGTGACAAAACACCAATTCACGCAACTAGTAATTAATGAAAGGGATTTGTGGTATTATAATGCTCGAGTCCAAGAAACAAGTGTACGGTTGACCGTACTCTGATAAAGAGAAAGGGACAACTCATAGGGATCTACCATAAACCGAGTTAGGATCCAGGAATCCAGAAATGCATAGTTGTAGAAAGAACATCTAATCCACTCAAAAAATATTTTTAATTGTTAGTTTTTGTTAAAAGGCTTTTTTAGAAAAGAGTAGTCTTTTCTAGGAAGGATTTTTTAAAAATCCAACCATCGATTATTAGTAGAATATTGAGGTGTTGTACTACACCCTCAGAAGCGCTGTATGCACGCAGTAGAGCCAGCCTATGAAATTCTTAGAGAGAGTATATTTTACTAAATAATAATAATATTTTAATTTCTAAAGGGATGATTGATTGATCCATAAATTTATATTTACGCTTTTTTGTCTTTTATTCAAATGAAAGACAATGTTGTAAACATTCAACTGAGTAAAGACAAAAAACAGAGAAGAAGGAGCGTGAATATAAATTTGGGAAGTATTAAAATCAATTACCTTTCTGAAACACAAGAAGATGGAGAGTAGTTAAAAAAATTCACAGAAGTTGGAACAAAAAATATTATATTGCCTAATGAACTTGATAATGCTAATTTTATAACAAATGGTATGTGACGAGTTTTAAAGTTTAATTCTTTTCGACGTATTCATCGCGCTTATCCTCACACATTATAGCATATTTAATAGCGGTTGCAAAATGTCAAAAATCAAGACATTTAGAGATTTAGGTATTTCATGAGGTGATTTTAGAATAAATTGGTTTTGTAGGGAATATGTGGCGAAAAGATTGATCTCACATTAGATAAACAGAAAAAGAAGAGACATTAATATATTATTCGACGCACCCAAGTGGAGGCCAGCGGTCGATATATATTGGTCGATGTGATGTGGTGGCTTCGGTGAACTTCCAAACGGATTGGTGCCGCATGCGCCGCGTAGGAAGGTATCAGTTTAATGGGAAGCTCCTAACAAAGTGGTCGTGAGTCGATGATTGACAATCTATGGGCGACTATCTTGGAACTATCGATGGTTGTGGGCTTTGTAATGGAGACTCACGAGAGGAGGAAAAATCCGTTGTAACTTGATGGAGCAAGAAAAATTCCCGGGTGCTTAAGGGCGGTGGCTGAAGCAAGGTGGTTTCTCAGGATTGGGTACTTTCGATGGAGTATGAAAAATTCCTAGTCTTGCCGTAACAATTTGGTCGGGTGACAAGGTGGCTCGATAGGAGTGGGTGCGATAAATAAGCGTGTGGATTCGGACCACTATATTGGAGAGATAGATCGATAATTAAGGGGAGGGTAAGTTGATCGACGAGGGGAGCTAGGCACAATGCATGGTTTACACATGAGGGAGAGATTGTTGGAAATGTGTGTGAAAAGATTGAGTTACCGCGTGGATAAGCGAGAAAAAGAGTCAATTTCTAATATACTATCGATGATGACTCATCACTTACAGGGGCGCTTTTAGTTGGATATGGAGCCATTAAACGATATTGGTATCTTACATTGTGATGTGATGAATTTCGTAGAATTTTCAGAGGATTGGGCTAAGCGCCGCATGGGATAGGCTCAGCGGATCGGTAGCTCCAAAACAATTTTTCGCGATTTTTAATGTGATGGGATTGTGAGAGACCGACGAAGTTTTGATTTTGGAAAAAATTATTATTTATTTTAAGTGGGAACACCTCCTCAGTCATATTTAAAGAGCTCTGACGGAACATTTAAAAGTTAATCTCCCTTAAATTTTAATAAGCTCCTTCAGAACATTTTAATGCAGTCATTTACATCTCATTTGGGAGGGCGCTGGAGAACTTCTACTTGATAATGCTGATAATGTTTCGATTCGATATGCTGTTTTGATTTAGCCTAAATGTTTTCGCTATGTTCTCACCATTGGATGACATTTTTTAGTCTATGTTTTTCTTTTCCCTTTCTTTTGGATCCCTTCCTTGTCCATCCTGTGCTTGCTTTGTGATTTTGATGGGACCCGGAATGCATGCTTATCCCACATGTTGTCCTGGGATGGGGGACGCCTCAAGGCTTCCAAGAATTAATTTACTTTGGATCACATCTCATTCAAAAAATATCCGAACTGCTCGCTACTTAAACAATCGGGGAAAGCGGCCCATCATAAGACGGATAAGCTGAGTAGGGGATTGGGACAAATATTGAAGTTGTCCTTCCCTAAAAGGATAACACCATCCCCCCCCCTCCTGGATGTACTTTCTATCTCAATGGATCCTTTCATTGAAGTTTTTAATTATAAAAAAATTAAAAAAAAAAAAATGAACCTCTATCTACAGATTTGAAGGTTAGAGTATTAAATACTGTAATTTCCAAATATTAAAGAAAATATGTAAATGTAATTTGAACATTTATTTATTATCTGTTTTAATTGTCTTTAATTCAAAGTTCAAAGAAACGCATTTAATGCCAAAATCGCATTTATTATAATATTAAAACTTTTTAAGCATTTAAAAGACTTATTTACTTTGCACA
The DNA here is from genome assembly GCA_022606695.1 of Vaccinium macrocarpon. Taxonomy (NCBI): domain Eukaryota; kingdom Viridiplantae; phylum Streptophyta; class Magnoliopsida; order Ericales; family Ericaceae; genus Vaccinium; species Vaccinium macrocarpon. The sequence goes on along the minus strand of CM040181.1, from coordinate 33,875,075 downwards.
TCGCATGATTTTTTATGACATAATTTTTGGTATGAACAAAAACATTTTTGATATTAACTTTAATATTTTTATTCGTTTTAAAACATAGAATTCTAGTGGGATCGATGGCCCTACTGACATGTAATTTGGTACTACTAAACTATCATGCCAATTAACAAAGCTAATTTTGTGTTTTTTCTTGTGTTGCATCAATGTCCATTTCTAGGTCGGGCAAATGAGAGAGAGAGAGAGAGAGAGAGAGAGAAGCCAGAGATTTTACCGCAAGTCACTTTCCAAATGATTGATCAACAAATAAGAGAGCAACCCTTTATGAGTACTGACACCGTCCCCCACAAATGATCAATCCTTGGGGTGAAAAATAGAAACCATCAATGATTTTCAACATTGATGACCATTGATAGATACAGGTATTTCAAAACCGTAGATTTTAACACATTAGTACAATTTTTTTTTTTTTCTCAAAATATTTTTGTTGGAGACGAAAGATATATAATTTATATGAATTTGTTTTTATATAATATTAAATTTTTTTTTTTGCATTGAGAAATAATTATCCCTACTGACTCCATTTACTGGATAAATAGATACATCCGCATAATTTCCACCGATACTTTTGACATGAGAATATATGCGTTGGGAATTTTTGTCGAAACCATTCACGTGACACATGGGCCACAGGTTCAGAAGTTTTGCTTTGATAAGAAGGAGAAGTAATTTTATTCACTTGAGTAAATTTTACAACAAGTTAAAATGGAGAATGACAGTCAAATCGTTGTCAAGAAGTATATCGGAACTAGGCTGGCACATATCTACTACCCAACCAATTTTAATCTGACTGGAATTTTAACTTGATCGATTATCCGGTTTTTCCGCGGTTGGAGGAAGTCCAAGAATTTAAATTTCGGCCGATACGCGACGTATTGATTTTTTAAGGGACCAATACCAATATAGACCGATATACATCAGTCCGACATACAGTTCGATATCCAATACTGAATGTATATATATATATATATATATATATATATCCGATATCCAATATTGGTTCAAAACCTTAGGCATCTTGTCTGCTGGAAAAGCCGATATCCAATACTGAACTAATTCTCTGCACCAGAAGGGGGCGGGTTATATTTTCGATAAAATTACAGTAAAAAGATGAGAGAAAAACTGATCTAGCTGGTCATTATATACATAGAGCAAAAGCACTTTTTCCTCAAAAGATTTGTCGGCACAAAATTTATAGATTACTATACAGATGATATCTTATCATGTCTAGATGGAAAGCGAAGTGTGTGATGCACGGTGTCTTATAAAGAAAAATGCATGTGGATCAACAATTTCCAAAACTAGCTTTTAAGCCCGGTCCTGAAATTTCCTATGCCCCTGCATAATAATGTGAATCAAGGCCCCATGCTTTTCTGTATAAAAAAATATATTAAAAGTTGTTCTATATTTATTACAAAATGATAAAACACCGTTCCATATTTTGTCTTTTTGTAATTCGTGGTTTTATGTTATTAAAAATAGTTCTCATTATAATTGTCTATTATTATTAAAAAGAATTAGAAAATCAATTGAAATGGGCAATTGAACCTTTTATGAATGTGCATGAAATGTTTTATTTATTTTATCCCTAATTACTACAACGGAATTTTTTTTTATAAAAAGGTCAACAAAATGATAAGGATGTAGTGGGGAGGAAGAGAAGGTAAAACTGATTATGGTAAAATGCTAAAAAGTAAAAGAGAAGGTAGAAAAGAAAAGAAAGGGGCCTATGGGAATTGAACATTGTCATTTTACTACTAATTTCTTAATTTGTTGTTCAAAAATGTCACTTCACTTGTATTTTTTTGTAGTTTTTTTGTAGTTTTGAAACCTTTTAGTAAAAAAGATTGCATAAAAATATATCATTCTCGTAAGCTAATACTTTAAAGACTAAGGCCTTTTTGGGTGAAAAAAATCAAATTGGTTTTTGTTTTGTCTTTATTCAATTTTTTTTCTTTCAGATTTGTTTAGTTTTCAAATCCATTTTTTGTAGTTTCTTGATTCATCTCTTTTTTTTTTTTGGATTATTTTTTGTCTTTATTCAAAAACTTTAAATTTGGCTAATAATTTTATACTTTCTACATTCCTCTCTGGCTGAGATGCTCAAGAAAACACAAAAATCATTTCAAACTAAAAAAATTAAAATAAATAAATAAATAAGGACAGATTAAAAAACTAGTTTACTTTTTTTTAGCCAAAAAATGAATCTAAAGACATTTTTTTTTTTTTGAAGTTTCGCTGTCATACATTATATGGAGTAGTGAAGAAGATGACTGGATGGGACTTGAGGACTCTACAGTGTAAGCGCTGTATTCCAAATTGCCGTCCAAAAGTGCTCTTCCATGGAAGAGTTTTGTTTTAATCCTGACTTCTAAAACACTTTTGATGGCGAGAATGCGCCATATTTGCATCACATTTGTTACAATGTAGCATCCCCACTTCCAACAGAATGAGGGTGCTTTGGCACAAGGCAAGAAGAGACAAAAACACAATTCAATGTGACTTTTGTTTTTTACTTTTCTATACACTTTCACATATTCAGATACATTTTTTGAACATTTCAATATATTTTTAAACATTAACGTAACCCAAATAGACTGTTTTAGAATTTTCCTTTTTTTGTAATAAAGTAACTTTTTCAAAAAAGTTACTAATAAGTAAATGTCGAAATGTTGACATTGTTTTTGGTCTAATCATTATGTTTTCTAAAAAATGTTCAATTTTTAAAAATAGAAAAAAAATTGGGATGGAGGGAGTATGATTTAAGGCCTTTAACAAGTCCCAGAATTGTGTTCACTTCTTTGTAGCACTTGTTAATCTGGGATGGTAAATTTAACATAAAGGACTCACTTTGAAATCACATTTTTCAACTTTGTACATTCAAATTTCCACTTAAATCCAGCTAAATTAATTGTTGCAATCAAAACGAAAAATCATTAGAAGATCATCTAGCTAGCTGGGGATGGAGATTAGCAATCACAAAAGCCTACAATGAGATTGAGAACTGAGTGGCAATGCAAGAGATAAAATGTGGGATCCGTTTTGGCAACTTGGACATGACCTTGTTTTTGGGAAAGAATATGACTTGCTCCTAGAGCACCGTTACGATGCTCGAGTGGTCTGCTTCAATGGCAATGCAAGAGATAGCACATTGTCACAAATAGAGAAAGCCGCGACGATTATGGAATACGTTTTGGCAGCTTGGACATGACCTGTTGTTTTAATTTAATATTTTACATTTATATTTTATGGAGAAATTCCAAGTAAATAATTTTGTTGGAGAGCTTTATGGAGTTAGTTTTTTTTTTTTTTTTTGACTTGGTCTCCTTATTATTCTCCAACAAACAAGGTCACTATCCTATAGCAGTTCCTATATAATAGGTTTAGTTGATTGTGCTAACAGATTACAATGTTAATTATGATTGTATAACGTTAGTTGGTTCCTATTTTTACTCCTAATAATCAGATTTTCCTCAACAACTAACGTACATTTGGTTGCTTATATATTAAACATTGATTTACTTTGTTTTATATATACAAAAAGCATTAACTCCCTCTCTCTCTCATTCTCCTATATACAGTTGGCCTACAATTCTATTTACTGCCATAAAATCAAAAGCTTCTTTCTATGCTTTGTCTTTCTTTAACCCAATCACTAGTGCTCCATATATATATATAGGGAAACTACAGTCCCAGGACTTTTAATTTTTAGGACTTTTTATACAAATTTTTTTGATTTATTCGTGGTCCTGTGTGTTAGAGAAGGTGTTTTCAAGGGCTAGGAAAATTTTCAAAAAAACACGGGAAGGGCTGATCAGCGTTTTCGAAAAAATATATAAATCAGAGTTTTAAAACCGCTTGGATCAAGCCCTTCCCGTATTTTTTTTGAAGATTTTCGTAGGCCCTAGAAAACACCTTACAACACATTGGGACGGATCGGATTTTCCAAAAAAAATTTGCAACACAAAAAAACCCCATTTTTTCCTTAAATCCGGGAGTGTGGACTAGAAAATCCACCTATATATATATACCTCACATTTTCCAAATTGCCATACCTTATATTGCTATTGACTTTATTCGGATTTTGAGTGTCGGGAAACAACTTGGTTTGTGAGTTTACTTCACTGCACAGAAGAAGGCTCATAGGTCGTTGTATCTTGGGGAAGGAGCGTCATTCAACCCCGTGCAGGAGGGGGTGTATCTTTCCTAAGGAGAGCGCTATTCGCGTCACCATAATCCCACAGGCTATTCTAACTTCTCTCTTTTAATATTAATTTGCATTTGGTTATTTATCGTTTATTGGCAATTTTATTTTTAACAGTTAATCCTAATCTATAATTTCTCCAACAATCTTAGGAAAGATACATATTAGGATTTTCTATTAGAGTTGCTTATTTGAAAAAAAAAATGGCATTTGAGGAGTCAAATTCTTGCAAGCCAGAGAAGTTCAATGGCCAAAATTTTAGATGTTGGCAACAACAAATGAAATTTTGGCTAACCACTTTGGGTTTATATTCTGTGGATTCACAAGGCTTTAGTTTCAAAGGAAAAAAAAGTGGAACTTCTAAGGCTATTGAAATTGTTGATACTGGCAAGTATTCACTCCATTGAAAAAAAAAATATCGATGATGATGATTTTGATGAGAAAGATTATTTGTGTCATGGTAGAATTTTGAGTGCTTTGTCCACTAGTATCTATAATATTTTTTGCACTACTAAGACTTCTATTGAGTTGTGGGAAGCACTTGATTTTAAATATGGGTCCAAGATGCCCGGTCTGAAACGGTATTACACGGAAAAAATTTTGGACTTCAAAATGGTTGATGAAAAGTCAGTGATGGATCAAGTCCATGAGTTTCAAAATATTCTCTATGATCTTAAGAGAAAAGGAATGGAGTTGTCAGATACTTTTCTTGTTGCTTCCCTCATTAAAAAATTGCCTCCTAAGTGGACTGAATTTGGAAGGGATCTTAAACAAAACCAAATGATTTTACTCTTGATGATCTTATAGTGTCTCTAAATATTGAGGAGAAACATGGAAAGGGGTTGTTGAAATTCTGCTTTTGATTTTAGGGCTAGAGCACTCACCGTGAGAAAGTCTTTATAAGCCTAAAGCGCCAAAATTTTAAGAAGAGTAACTTTTACTAAAAATTTGGGAGCCACAACTATAATAATAAACCAAAAGACAAAAAATATTTTTTAAGGAAAGTTAGTGCCTTGTTGGGTTTGTGGGTTGTCTAATCACAAAGCTGTGGATTGCTATTATCGCAAAGGTCAACCTCCTAAGGCTCGTGGTCCTTATGTAGCTCCCAAACCTCAAGCTAATGTTGTCATTTGTGGGGGGCTCCTCTATCCTTGCTAACAGGTACTTTGTTAGTAGCCCTGAGTTAAACATTGTTTTCAACTCAAATGATTGGTTTATAGACTCGGGTGCTAACGTTCATGTGTGTGCTGATAAAAATATTTTTTCATCTTATTATCGTGAATCGGGCATGCTAACCGTAAGTATGGGAAATGGGAGCATGACCAGGGTACTAGAGGAGGAAAAGTTAGTTTGAAGTTGACATCGGGCAAAAGTTCTTACCTTAGATGGAGTCTTACATGTTAGGACATTAAGAAAAATCTAGTTAGCGCTTCTTCATTAGTTCATCATGGTTTTAAGGTTGTTTTGGAATCGAATAAAGTTTTAATTACTAAGAACGGTAGTTTTATTGGTAAAGATTATTTAGTTGATGGTTTGTTTAGTCTTAATGTTATGAATTTTGAATCTAATAAAATTTCTTGTTCTTCATCTATAAATGTTTCTGTTTCTAATGTTGAATGTTGTGATACTTGGCATGGCAGACTTGGGCATGTCAATTTGAAAACCATTAAAAGGATGATGAGCTTAGAGCTTATCCCAAAATCTGCGGTTAATGTGAAGGAAAAAATGTCAGTGTTTGCATACAAGCTAAACTAGCTAAGAAGCCTTATAAATCACCGTAAGAGACACAACTTTATTAGAACTTATACATAGTGATACTTGTGACCTTAATAATGTGCTTACCAAGGTGGTCAAAGATATTTTATAACCTTTATTGATGATTTTTCTAAATATTGCCATGTATTTTTAATCTATCGAAAAAGTGAGCTTTTTGACAAGTTCAAAATTTTAAGGCTTGAGTAGAAAATCAGTTGGAAAAGAAAATAAAAATATTAAGGTCGATAGAGGAGGTGAATTTGCCTCACCGGAAATGGGTGAATTTTGTGAAATGCATGGTATTATTCATCAACTTAACTCCTCCCTTATTCACCTCAATCCAATGGAGTAAAGCGGAACGTAAAAATAGGACTTTAGTAGATATGGTAAATGCAATGTTAGCTAGTTCTGGTTTACCAAACAACTTGTGGGGTGAAGCTTTATATTCTGCTTGTCATATTTTGAATAAAGTGCCTTATAAAGATTCTGATAAAACTCCTTATGAGCTTTGGAAAAATCAAAAGCCTAGCTTAAAATATTTCAAAGTGTGGGTTGTTTGGCTAAGGTTTTAGTTCCACCTCCAAAGAAAAAGAAAATTGAGTCCAAAACTATTGATTGTGTTTTTATTGGGTTTTACGATAGAAAGTGTTGGCTATCGCTTTTTAGTCATAAACTCAAGTTTCGATATCTCTATTATTAATAATATCTTTGAATCTAGAGAAGTTGAATTTTTGAACATATTTTCCTATGAAAGAAAAAGTTTCAAAATCAATGGGTGATTGTTCCACCTCTAGAATTAGTATAGAATCTCAAGATGATTTTGAACCAAGGAGGAGTAATAGAGAAACATTTTGGCAAAGTGAGTTTCAAACTTTCTTAATTGAAAATGATCCTAAAACCTATAGTGAAGTTTATGACTTCCAGAGATGCTACCTTTTTCGAAAAGAAGCTATAAATAGTGAAATGGATTCTATCGCTTGCTAATAATACTTGGTATCTTATTGATCTTCCGCCCGGTTTAAAAGACAATAGGTTGTAAATGGATTTTAGGAAGTAACTTAGAACGGATGGATCCATTGAAAAAATTTAAAGCTAGATTAGTAGCTAAAGGGTTCAAGCAAAAAGAAGGGATAGATTTCTTTGACACATATTCTCCGGTTACTTTGATTACTACTATTGGTCTTTTGATTGCTATAGCTTCAATCTATAAATTAGAAATCCATCAAATGGATGTAAAAAAAATTTTTAAATGGAGAATTAGAAGAAGAAATATATATGGATCAACCCAAGGGTTTGTAGTTCCACGGCAAGAAAGAAAAGTTTGTAGACTAGTGAAGTCTCTTTATGGCTTAAAACAAGCACCTAAACGATGGCGCTAAAAGTTTGATAAAGTTATTCTTTCTAATGGCTTTTAAAATAAATGATTTGATAAATGTGTTTATATTAAACAACTTGATGGTGCTTGTGTTATTCTTTGCCTATATGTGGATGACATTCTTATTTTTTGCTACTAATATTGATGTCATTAGAGATACAAAAATTTCTTATCTAGCAATTTTGACAATTTAAAGATTTAGGACTGCAAAATGTTATCTTGGGTATTAAAGTCCTAAAAAAAGTGATGATGGAATTGCTTTGACACAAGAACATTATGTTGATCAATTGCTTAAAAAAGTTTAATTATTTTGATATGAAAGAAGTGTCTACACCTTTTTGATTCTAATGTTCACTTAAAGAACAATTTAGGTGAGAGTATTTCACAACATAAATATTCCCAAATAATTGATCTTTTGATGTATCTTTCTATTTGCACAAGACCGATATTTCTTATGTCAGTTTGCAAGTTAAGTGGTTATATACTTGTAATCCTAGCTTAGAACACTTTGGAATGCAATAGAAAGAATTTTTAGATACCTAAAAGGTACAATAAATTATGGTATTCACTATTGTGGATTTCCTAGTGTTTTTTAGAAGGTTTCAGGATGGTAATTGGATTAGTGATTTAGATGAAACTAAGGCAACTAGTGGTTATATTTTTTACACTAGGTGGTGGTGCAATAGCTTGGAAATCTTCTAAGAAAACTATTATATCTAGATCCACAATGCAAGCTGAATTTATTGCATTGGATTTGACTTGTAGAAATTTGAATGGCTAAGGAACTTATTGATTGATTTGCCTTTGTCCGATAGTCTTATTCCTGCAGTTTCTATACATTGTGACAATCGTTTGCAATTGCCAAGGCTAAGAATGCAAATTTTAATGAGAAGAAGAGACATATCAGAATAAGGCACAATTCTATTAAGCAATTGTTGTCTCAAGGAGTGGTTGCACTCGATTTTGTGAGGTCTGAAAAAAATATAGCAGACCCTTTTACTAAAGGCTTAGTGCGAAGGCTAGTCTTTGAATCATCGAGGGAAATGGGACTGAAGCCTATAAGTTAGTCACCTCAACGGACACCTAACCTTTGTGATTGGAGATCCCATGAATAAGGTTCAATAGGTAACAACTAAGTTGAATGGTGACTAGAAAGAGCACCAAAAATTAGAGGGGAATCCCTGGTCCTATTCCTATGGTGATTGTGCTCATGCTACGTGCATGTTATGTGACGATAGGAAGAGCTTAGCTCTGAATGTGTCCAAGGTAGGATTTCTACGGGGTGTTGGTCATAAACTACCCTTGGAGGACACACCTATATGAGTGTGGCAGTGGGGTTGCTGCTGTGGGAAATTGAGCTATTCTCTAAAGACACTCATAGAAACGAGATATGTGCGCATGACCGTTTAACGCGCAAAACCGTTCCAGAACCATAATGTTTCCCGTACTGTGTGTGTGGTAGGCGTAGGTTTGAAATCAAGGGCCTAATTCAAGAATTTATTCACTATGGTTCTTCAAACTGAAACTTACTAACACTAAGTGTAGGTTCAAGTCCGGAAGACACCTATACCCATTGCACAGTAAAAGCACTTGTGTAAAATTTTAAATTATGTGGGGGATTGTTGTTTTAATTTAATATTTTACATTTATATTTTATGGAGAAATTCCAAGTAAATAATTTTGTTGGAGAGCTTTATGGAGTTAGTTTTTTTTTTTTTTTCACTTGGTCTCCTTATTATTCTCCAACAAACAAGGTCACTATCCTATAGCAGTTCCTATATAATAGGTTTAGTTGATTGTGCTAACAAATTACAATGTTAATTATGATTGTATAACGTTAGTTGGTTCCTATTTTTACTCCTAATAATCAGATTTTCCTCAACAACTAACGTACATTTGGTTGCTTATATATTAAACATTGATTTACTTTGTTTTATATATACAAAAAGCATTAACTCCCTCTCTCTCTTATTCTCCTATGTATAGTTGGCCTACAATTCTATTTACTACCATAAAATCAAAAGCTTCTTTCTATGCTTTGTCTTTCTTTAACCCAATCACTAGTGCTCCATATATATACCAAACAATATTAATAAAAGGATCGATACAAAAGAAGATAAAAGAAACTTATGAAATAATGATTGAATTTATTCACGATGGTGGTGGTGGAAGATGAAAGTAATTTACAAGTGGAAGGCTGGATAGAGATTACAGAGGTGAGAGAGTAGAGTGAGAGAGAGAGGGTACTTCGAAATCTGCCTTCGAAGATTTAGAATACAGCTATTTATAAGCGCTACGACCTACTGTAGCAGTTACTGTAGATGACGTCACTGATGACGTTTAACAAAATATCTAGTACTGTTGCTGACGTCATGGATGACGTTCTTGCTGTTGTTGTTGTTTTGTACCGACGACATCGCTGATGTCGTCATGGATGACGTTCTACCGATGCTTCTTCTTTTCCTTGGCCTTCAGCATTTTTAACTCAATCATAGAGTCCCAAAGATCCGCCTCTTCTGGATATACTTCAGTGTCCTCATTGGGATCCTGAGATTCACCAGCAAGACAAGCAAATTGCCCTGGATTCTGATCTTGAGAGGACATAGAAATGTCACTCTTGGAGTCTGCTTGGGAAGAATTTGGCTCTTGAAGAGCTAAGTACTGATCTTTAATAATTTCCATGAGCTTAATATCTTGCTCATGTTCGGTTAGATTTGGATGCTGATTTTGAATCATCAATTTGATCTGTTGAATAAAATTTACTGGACCACTGGTAGGGTTATCATTGAGGCTTGTTTCTTATAGTCACCGAGCATCGCCGGGATCGTTTCTTTGATAAATGTTAAACATTTATCGGTCTCAAAACGACCACCATTTTACAAAAAAGGTTCTTTGAATTCTCGGGATACTTAAGATGATCTTCGGCAATTTCATAGTCCCATTGCCAAATTCATTAATTCGAATTGGTACAAAACCATAAGAGATCTTGTCCTTCGGGTGGATTTACTGCTGTTATTCCCTTCAACTTCGGATGATATTTGTACCATATAGGGAATTGTTTCTGAATTGTTTCTGGAAAAATTGCAATTTCTGGTGCATGATATTCCCACCAATGGAGAAACCAAGATGGAAATCCCGTTTTTTTCTCAAGCACAATCTCGGATTTAGAATAAAGAACCATGAATGGGTTCTTCTTTGGATTCTCGATAATAAAATGCATAGGTCCATGCCCTTGCATAGTCCCAATAATTATATTTTTGCTCATTAATTTTTAGTGTTCGTTTGCAAAAAGTTGAAAGGCCCCACTCTTGAGGATGCAAAGACCGACAATATAACATTTTGAATAGGTAATGGTGTTCTGCTATTACCATCTTCCAAATAATGATGGTTAATTTGTAATCGATGATGTCTCCGAAAAGAATGGCCTCATAAAATGTACCGAGACTTCCCTTCTTGGACGTATGATATCGGGCCGATGTTGAAGATATCTTTCTTTAAGACACCAAGGATCCTTCAGATGCGATTTAGATCACCATCGAGATAATGTGATCGAGGTTGGTTATCCGCTTTTTAATATATTGAGGTCCTTGCTCAAAGGCCTCTTTTGCTTTGTTTTTGACTGGTCGGAAGATTCTCCCTGAGTCGGATATTCGATAAAAAAGAGACGCTCGCCTCTTCCATACCGATTAGGTCCTGTTTTTCGCCCCGCCACGACCTAAGTTAGGAGGTTCCATATCGCACGTAAGAGGAAATTTGTTAAACTCGAGATAAGACACCTAGAGCTCTTTGTAAAGGTGGATAGAAATTTCCATATGCCCGCAAGATAAAGCTTTATCTTCCATACTAATATCATTATTACTGAGTTGAGAAATGCCTCCGAAAGCTTAGAAATCCAAAGATCCGAGATTAGGTTTTGAATAAGGTTTAACAATAGATGACCCAAATACGATTTAACTCATTCGATGCGTTCGCTGCTCAAATTTTCATCCATCATTTAAAAATTCTCTTGTTAAAAAATCGCAAAGAGTTCTCGTTTCACCTTTTATATATTCTATCTCAAAATCAAAGGCGATAATTCGATTGTCATCTAGCAAATATTTGTTTGGAAACAAGATTTTTAACATCTTTTGCTAAAATAAATTTAGCGTAATCCAATCAATACGGATAAGAAATGTTTGATTAAGCAAATCATCCCGAAATTTAGAAACACATTTCACAATAGAAAGCATTTTTTCTTAATTGTAGAATAATTGTTTCGAGCTTTTTCCACGCATCCCGATGTAAATCTTACCAATTCCTCCTTCCGAGAATGAGGATTCGCTTTTAAGAATTCTCCATAGCCAATATTAGAGGCATCCTGCTTTTACAACCTTACGCCATGGGTGGTTTGCTAAACATAAACAAGGCAACCTGCTTTGCCTTAAGCTTAATCTTTCTTATCGCTTTGGTATGCTCCTCCGTCCAAGGGGAGGAGTCTTCAGAATCGCCGATATAGAATAGCAAAGATCTTGGGCTAAATTTGATAATAATAACTGCTATATAATTTAAACTTCCCAAGAATCTTTGTAGTTGAGTTTTTTCCTTAATTTCATCTGGAAATTTAGAAGCAAACTCAATACTTCGGTCTATAGGGATAATAGTTCCTTGATTTATATTATGACCCAAAAATCGTACTGTTGTTTGAAATAATTTCATTTTTGGTGCATATATAACTAAACCATTACGTTTAATAGCATCCTTAAGAGCTCTAAGATGCTTAAAGTGCTGGTCAATAGATGATGAGAAAACAAGAATATCATCTATATAAACAATACAATAATCAGAATAGGGTGAAAATATTTCATTCATAATATTCTGAAATTCCGATGGGGCATTTTTTAAGCCGAATGGCATAACATTCCATTCAGAGTGACCAAATGGAACAACAAATGCAGCTTTTATACCGATCTTTTCTTCAACTGATCCGCCAATATCCAGATTTTAGATCAAACTTTGAAAAGATGACAAATGATTGTAAACGTCTTCTAATAAATCTTTTTGTTTGGAATAGGATATCTAATCCACTTTAAAACATCATTTAATGGTTTATAATTAATAACAAGACGAGGAACTCCCCGCCCTTTTCAAAGATTGTTGAAGACATAAAAGGCGCATAACCCAAGGAGAATAGCTTTTTTCGATTAATTTTTATCAAGAAGAGTTTGAATCTCCTTTTTACAAAGCTCCAAATAATCGATTTCATCCGACTAGGTCGAAGCTTTAGTTGGGATCGCTTTTCATCAAAATCCCGATTATAAGGAAGAGAAACAATATGACGTTTTCCCAAAAAGCGTTAGGTAAATCATCGCAAACTTCTTTTTAAAAATTGATTTTCAATCTCTTTGATCTTTTCTTGTAAACTAGAGATTGAAGTTTTTGATTGATATTCATAACCCGGATCTCCTTTTGAAGAAAATTTAATCGCTTTTTTTTTTTCAAGAAATCCTTGTAATTCTGAATAATCCCGGTTTTAGGATCAAGAATAAAAGGATAAGAAATATCGTGATCCCAGATACTACAAAGATATACCGTAAGGATCAATTTTTTGATTGGCATGATCATATTTAAAAGGGTGTTCCTAAAATCACCTGCCCGTTGTAGATTTTAACAAGCAAAAACATAGTTGGTAAACAAGTACCATCATTACAGAGATCAAAACATCAGATAATTTATACTGAATGTGCATTCTATTACCTCCTGCGGTTGTTAAAGACTGGACAGTTTTTTCAAAATACTTAGTAGGAACTAAACCTTCCTGAATGCAGTTCATGTCCGCACCACTATCTACTAGTGCCACTATATCCTGAATTGTATATTCTGATTAATTACAAGATTAATTTGGATATACCATTTTTGATGTGTCACCTTGTTGATACTATTTAAATAAGTAGGTTCTTCAAAAGTTTGTGGTTGGATTCTCGGTTTTTCTATGGGTTTTAAACTCAATTGTTCGAGGCTAGAGAGTCTAGTTTTCACGTAGAAGAAATACTTTTTTCGAGCCCCAAGTTGTGATAACTTAAAACTGCTTTTTTAATTCGCTTTGAGATCATTGACCTCTTTTTTGAAGATCTTGTAAAGTGGCTGGTTTAATAGAAGTACCTTCCATGCGATTAAAAACTTCATTGATACTATAATATCTAGAGAGACTAGGTTTCTCTCGCTCAATATTAGATACAGAAGAACTTAATGAGATTTCAATGATTTTTCTTCGGATTTCTGGATCTTGAATTTTATCAATAAGATCAAGAGTTTCTTGTTGTGATTTTGATAAAACATTTAAACTCAACCCATTAAGGTTGGCAAAAGCTTTAAGATAACGGGTTAGAAGATGAACAAAGACTTACTTGTGCAATCTTCGGATGATTCTCGATTCGATGAAGAGTATTCGGATCATTAATCTGGCCACTTTCTCGATTCAGGGCCCGATTCATCACTAGAATTTAGAAGCAATTTACTGAGTTGAAGACGGAGCCCTTCATCTAGTTGGAGCTCATTTAGCTTCTTTTTGGTTAAACATCTATTAGCATAATGACCAAATTTTCCACATTTGTAACATTTGACTTCGGATTTGGGTTTTTTCTTAGAATTAAGCTTATTGGTCTTCCCTTTGTCTCTCGCTTTATTACGATTAGACTTTGTTTTGGAATAATCTTTGTCATAAGACTTTCTTCTATAAGACTTTTTCCTATATGGTTTAGAAGATTTTGAAATAGTTTTTCTATGATGCTTCTTAGGATAATTTGTGGGCATGTTAACAAACAAATTGTCGGCAAAACTCACCGATTTTCTCTTTTTAGGTGAGATTACGCTTTTAAGTCGACATCTTTGCAGCCTTCATATCATTACAGAGATAGATAATCCTACTTGGACAATGACACTAATAAAGGTGTCCATAGGTACAACTAGTCCATTGAATTATATTCCCAACACTAAGATCCATCAATTTTTGACGAACCTTTTGGGCAAATAAGGGGGGTAGGCCATCGATAAATTTGGCCTTCCAATGTTCAGAATTTGCGTCTTTTCGTTGCATAACTTTAGTGATAAAAACATCCTTGTACCATCTAAAATGTGTTAAGGATGGACATCTTAAATTTTGCAACAATTCTCTCCCACGCCTTGTCGTTGTTCTCACGGCTCCTATAAAATGTAAAATTATAGCTTGAATAAGAGTATAAAACACCGTCTTGAACTGGTTGTTCTCTAACCCTGCACGGGTTGACTAGTTGATTGATCAATCACCATATTCGTGACAAGTTCGGGTTTTAAGGGCACCTAATATCTCAGATTGTTGGGCAAGAGAGAGATAATTATCCCACCAACCTTTGAGACTTCCAGTGAAACCATTGATAATAAGAACAGCGATATCTCTATCTCTGTTGTCTGCAGCTCTACAAACACTAGAATACATAAGCATTTTTTGAAGGACTCCATAAATTTGATATTCTGAGAGTCCATCTATATTCCATTCATAAATGGTTCTAGCACTATGTTTGTTGAAGTTCTAAAAAAATCTTCTTCCCAAAGAAGATCTTGAGGCGTTGGCCTCTTTGTAATAGGTTCTACTTAATACTTTCATTTCCTCGTCCTTTCTCATCATACTCAACTTTATTAATAGTATGTTCTTGCATAGTTTGAAATGAATCTTTGAATCTCTTGGATTTGTTCAAAGATCCAAATTATCTAATTCGAATCGAGTATCCCGGGTTATTTTGACTCGAAAATATCGATATGCAACTTACTATCTATTACGCCAATAAGTTGATCAATAAATTGTAATTCTCCTTTCCGATTAGAAAATTTAAAATTTTCTAAAGGTATGGGAGGTTTAATATACGGCTTAGTATCTTTTCCTTCTAAAGCTTTAGCTAAGGAAATAGAAGAGGATGGTATAGAAGATATAACTTTTCGATTATCAATAAATAGCTTGAACATCATGCTCAATGCGAATTAGTTGTTGTCCAATAGTCTGCAAACTCATATTAGTGAAATTATTTTGTTTTATCATATGAATACTTTCAGTGTAAATAAGTTGTAGAAGTAATCTTACTTAAATCTACATAAGGGGTTGCTTCTAAAGCATTTTTTACTTGTTTTCCATTTTAATTGGTTCCGAGGAGGATGAACCGATTTAATTATTGTACCATCGATTTGCTCCAAACCTTTTGAAAATCTTGGATAATCGCTATATGATACTTGATTTGTATACCAATTTAAAAACCATTTTTTAAAAGGTATCAAAGTTTGGCGATTTTCCAAATCTTTATAGAAATGATCTTTGATAAAATCTTGTTCTGATTTATCAAACTTGGTAAAATACCAATGCCTAAACTCTTGATGTTCAGGTGACATAAATTCTTTACTGATTAATAATCTTATAGGTGAGTTAGGTGTATAATCCATAAAAACTTCGGATATGAAAAGCCATTTCAGATCTTTGTTATGAGTCACGCTTCTTACCCCAAGACTATCTTTGTAAATTCCATGAGGAATTTGTTGTTCAGATATGTGAATACCCTCAATATGAGTTTCTAAAGTTTCTGAAGGAACTTCTGTTGGGGTTTGCTCTTGGATTTCAGACACGGAGTTGAGATACCCTATAAGGTGGATAACTATGCCTAGATGAGAAACTTCTGGTTAAGGATATTCGGCTGACATTTTCAGGAGTGAACCTTATTTCGACATCACCTTCGGCTGTTTGGACAATTTGGTCCACTTGACTACTAATAATTGGTTGAGGTTGTACAGCATTAGGTATAGACCAATTGGTGGGAAAAGTAACTTCTTCCCAATCTATTAATCTTGGTACTGCTACGTTTGTGGTTAAAAGGTTGCTTTCCACCACTACGGTTTTTCCTGGATCGCTACGCAAAATAGCGTTAGGACACATAGTATTAATAACTTTATAATGAATGCGATAAATAACAGCAATAGTTTCAGATCCTGGCAAAAAATTATATCCCTGTGTTTGGATATGTAAACTTACAGCTTCAAACAAATTTTTATCAGTTAAAGATAGAGCAAGGTTAGGATAAACATTAAAATATAGTGGTCCGTGACATAAATTAGTTTGAACAATCCCCATAAGAGAGGATTTCCAATCATTACATCTAGCATCTCTCAAATCAGCTTGAATACTGGAATTCAATCCTGGTAAGGTCAAAGGTTTAAAGGCAATTTGAATTAACCCAATATGGAGATATTTATACTTATGCATGTACCGTTGAATATCTTTAACACATAACAATTTAATTGTTTTATCATGTGTGTCTAGACAAATAGTTTGTTCTGATGTCTTTACAGCATTCTTACTAAGAAAATCAAAAATTCCCAATTTATAAATTCTTTTGGGTTCAACTTCGGGTATAGACCATTGATTAAGTTGTTGAGCCTGAGAGTACTCAACAATTTCTTCATTTTTTACAGATATTGAAGATCTATCTAAAGATAGAACAGACATGATAAAGATGTTAATTCATATATGAATGAGGACAGAACCTTTCCACCACTACCAAACAATATTAATAAATCACATATCTTTTTGTTTGGTATCAGAGCCATCATGGCTTGCTAAATCTATTGTTAATTCATATATGAGGGGGAAAGATAGGTGTAGATACTGATTAATAAATCACATATGTTAATTCAATATTGTTTGGTATCAGAGCCATCATGGCTTGCTAAATCTATTGTTAATTCATATATGAGGGGGAAAGATAGGTGTAGATAGCCCTTTAATAAATCACATATCTTTTTGTTTGTTATGTTTTATATGATTCTGTAATGGATCTGAGGTATATGTTCCTCACCCAAGTCGCGTAGAGGTTTTGTGTGCCTTTAGGTCCCGAAAGGGAATTGATGGCCTTGACTCGTAAACCGTTGACAGATGGGTATATCTGAGATCCATTATAGGTATTTGATGAAAACATAATACACAACAATGATATGAGGTTTATTTTATGAGACTATCCGTTCTGTCCTCATTCATATATGAATTAACATCTTTATCATGTCTGTTCTATCTTTAGATAGATCTTCAATATCTGTAAAAAATGAAGAAATTGTTGAGTACTCTCAGGCTCAACAACTTAATCAATGGTCTATACCCGAAGTTGAACCCAAAAGAATTTATAAATTGGGAATTTTTGATTTTCTTAGTAAGAATGCTGTAAAGACATCAGAACAAACTATTTGTCTAGACACACATGATAAAACAATTAAATTGTTATGTGTTAAAGATATTCAACGGTACATGCATAAGTATAAATATCTCCATATTGGGTTAATTCAAATTTTTTGCCAGGATCTGAAACTATTGCTGTTATTTATCGCATTCATTATAAAGTTATTAATACTATGTGTCCTAACGCTATTTTGCGTAGCGATCCAGGAAAAACCGTAGTGGTGGAAAGCAACCTTTTAACCACAAACGTAGCAGTACCAAGATTAATAGATTGGGAAGAAGTTACTTTTCCCACCAACTGGTCTATACCTAATGCTGTACAACCTCAACCAATTATTAGTAGTCAAGTGGACCAAATTGTCCAAACAGCCGAAGGTGATGTCGAAATAAGGTTCACTCCTGAAAATGTCAGCCGAATATCCTTAACCAGAAGTTTCTCATCTAGGCATAGTTATCCACCTTATAGGGTATCTCAACTCCGTGTCTGAAATCCAAGAGCAAACCCCAACAGAAGTTCCTTCAGAAACTTTAGAAACTCATATTGAGGGTATTCACATATCTGAACAACAAATTCCTCATGGAATTTACAGCAGTAGTGCGGGTAAGAAGCGTGACTCGCCAACAGCATCTGAAATGGCTTTTCATATCTGAGTTTTTATGGATTATACACCTAACTCACCTATAAGATTATTAATCAGTAAAGAATTTATGTCACCTGAACATCAAGAGTTTAGGCATTGGTATTTTACCAAGTTTGATAAATCAGAACAAGATTTTATCAAAGATCATTTCTATAAAGATTTGGAAAATCGCCAAACTTTGATACCTTTTAAAAAATGGTTTTTAAATTGGTATACAAATCAGTATCATATAGCAGTTATCCAAGATTTTCAAAAGGTTTGGAGCAAATCTGATGGTACAATAATTAAATCGGTTCATCCTCCTCCAGAACCAATTAAAATGGAAAACAGTAAAAATGCTTTAGAAGCAACCCCTTATGTAGATTTAAGTAAGATTACTTCTACAACTTATTTACCTGAAAGTATTCATATGATAAAACAAAATAATTTCACTAATATGAGTTTGCAGACTATTGGACAACAACTAATTCGCATTGAGCATGATGTCCAATTTGTTATTGATAATCGAGAAAGTTATATCTTCTATACCATCCTCTTCTATTTCCTTAGCTAAAGCTTTAGAAGGAAAAAGATACTAAGCCGGATATTAAACCTCCCATACCTTTAGAAAATTTTAAATTTTCTAATCGAAAAGGAGAATTCTGAATTTATTGATCAACTTATTGGCGTAATAGATAGTAAGTTGCATATCAAGACTTCGAGTCAAAATAACCTGGGATACTCGATGATTCGAATTAGATAATTTGGATCTTTGAACAAATCCAAGAGATTCAAAGATTCATTTCAAACTATGCAAGAACATACTATTAATAAAGTTGAGTATGATGAGAAAGGACCGTGGAAATGAAAGTATTCAGAGAACCTATTACAAAGAGGCCAACGCCTCAAGATCTTCTTTGGGAAGAAGATTTTTTCGAACTTCAATGAAGTTTATAGTGCTAGAACCATTTATGAATGGAATATAGATGGACTCTCGTAATATCAAATTTATGGAGTCCTTCAAAAAATGCTTATGTATTCTAGTGTTTGTAGAGTTTGCTATGACAAATGAGAGATAGAGATATCATTTGTTCTTATTATCAATGGTTTCCTTTGGAAGTCTCAAAGGTTGGTGGGATAATTATCTCTCTCTTGCCCAACAACTGAGATATTAGGTGCCCTTAAAACCTAACTTGTCACGGATATGGTGATTGATCAATCAACTAGTCAACCCGTGCAGGAGTTAGAGAACAACCGGTTCAAGACCTCAAGATTTTATACTCTTATTCAAGCTATAATTTTACATTTTATAGGAGCCGTAGAACAACGACAAGAGCGTGGGGAGAGAATTGTTGCAAAATTTAAGATGTCCATCCTAACACATTTTAGATGGTACAAGGATGTTTTTATCACTAAAGTTATGCAAACTAAAAAGACATAAATTCCGAACATTGGAAGGCCAAATTTATCGATGGCCTACCCCCTTATTTGCCCAAAAGGTTAGGTCAAAAATTGATGGATCTTAGTGTTGGGAATATAATTCAATGGACTAGTTGTACCTATGGACACCTTATTAGTGTATGCGGTCCAAGTAGGATTATCTATCTCAGAATGATATGAAGCTGCAAAGATCGGCTTTAAAAGCGTAATCTCACCGGAAAAAGAGAAATCGGTGAGTTTTGCCAGCAATTTGCTGTTAACATGCCCACAAATTATCCTAAGAAGCATCATAGAAAAACTATTTCAAAATCTTCTAAACCATATAGGAAAAAGTCTTATAGAAGAAAGTCTTATGACAAAGATTATTCCAAAACAAAGTCTAATCGTAATAGCAGAGACAAAGGGAAGACCAATAAGCTTAATTCTAAGAAAAGCCCAAACCAAGTCAAATGTTACAAATGTGGAAAATTTGGTCATTATGCTAATAGATGTTTAACCAAAAAGAAGCTAAATGAGCTCCAACTAGATGAAGGGCTCCGCCTTCAACTCAAGAAATTGCTTCTAAATTCTAGTGATGAATCAGAAACTGAATCAGAAAGTGACGAGATTAATGATCTGGAATACTCTTCATCCGAATCAGAATCATCTGAAGATTGCACAAGTAAGTGCTGTTCATCTTCTAACCCAGATTATCTTAAAGCTTTTGCCAACCTTAATGGGTTGAGTTTAAATGTTTTATCAAAATCACAACAAGAAACTCTTGATCTTATTGATAAAATTCAAGATCCAACCAAGAAAAATCATTGAAATCTCATTAAGTTCTTCTGTATCTAATATTGAGCCAGAGAAACCTAGTCTCTCTAGATATTATAGTATCAATGAAGTTTTTAATCGCATGGAAGGTACTTCTATTAAACCAGCCACTTTACAAGATCTTCAAAAAGAGGTCAATGATCTCAAAGGTAATTAAAAGCAGTTTAAGTTATCACAACTTGAGGCTCAGAAAAGTATTTCTTCTGTGAAAACTAGACTCTCTAGCCTCGAACAATTGAGTTTAAAACCCATAGAAAAACCAGAATCTGAACCACAAACTTTTGAAGAACCTACTTATTTAAATAGTATCAACAAGGTGACACATCAAAAATGGTATATCCAAATTAATCTTGTAATTAATCAAGAATATACAATTCAGGATATAGTGGCACTAGTAGATAGTGGTGCGGACATGAACTGCATTCAGGAAGGTTTAGTTCCTACTAAGTATTTTGAAAAAACTGTCCAGTCTTTAACAGCCGCAGGAGGTAATAGAATGCACATTCAGTATAAATTATCTGATGTTTTGATCTGTAATGATGGTACTTGTTTACCAACTATGTTTTTGCTTGTTAAAAATCTACAAGGCCAGTGATTTTAGGAACACCCTTTTAAATATGATCATGCCAATCAAAAAAATTGATCCTTCTGGTATATACTGTAGTATACAGGATCACGATATTTCTTATCCTTTTGTTACTGATCCTAAAACCAGGATTATTCAGGAATTACAAGGATTTCTTCAGAATAAAGAAAAGCAGTTAAATTTTCTTCAAAAGGAGATCCAGGTTATGAATATCAATCAAAAAACTTCAATCTCCTAGTTTACAAGAAAAGATCAAAGAGATTGAAAATCAATTTTTAAAAGAAGTTTGCAAATTGATTTACCTAACGCTTTTGGGACGTAAAACGCCATATTGTTTCTCTTCCTTATAATCAGGATTTTGATGAAAAGCGTATCCCAACTAAAGCTCGACCTAGTCAGATGAAATCTGATTATTTGGAGCTTTGTAAAAAGGAGATTCAAACTCTTCTTGATAAAAAATTAATCAGAAAAAGCTATTCTCCTTGGAGTTGTAATCGCCTTTTATGTCTTCAACAATCTTTGAAAAAGGAGGGGAGTTCCTCGCCTTGTTATTAATTATAAACCATTAAATGATGTTTTAAAGTGGATTAGATATCCTATTCCAAACAAAAAGATTTATTAGGCATTACAACTACCGTCATCTTTTTCAAAGTTTGATCTAAAATCCGGATATTGGCGCATCCAGATTGAAGAGAAAGATCGGTATAAAATCGCATTTGTTGTTCCATTTGGTCACTACTTAATGGAATGTTATGCCATTCGCTTAAAAAATGCCCCATCGTAATTTCGTAATATTATGAATGAAATATTTTCACCCTATTCTCGATTATTGTATTGTTTATATAGATGATATTCTTGTTTTCTCATCATCTATTGACCAAAGACTTTAAGCATCTTAGAGCTCTTAAGGATGCTATTAAACGTAATGGTTTAGTTATATCCGCACCAAAAATGAAATTATTTCAAACAACAATGCGATTTTTGGGTCATAATATAAATCAAGGAACTATTATCCCTATAGATCAAGTATTGAGTTTGCTTCTAAATTTCCGGATGAAATTAAGGAAAAACTCAACTACAAAGATTCTTGGGAAGTTTAAATTATATAGCAGATTATTATCGTAATTTAGCCCAAGATATCGCTATATTCTATATCGACATGTAAGACTCCTCCCCTTGGACAGAGGAGCATACCAAAGCAAGAAGAAAGATTAAGCTTAAGGCAAAACAGGTTGCCTTGTTTATGTTTTAAAAACCCCGCCATGAAGGTTGTAGAAACAGATGCCTCTAATATTGGCTATGGAGGAATTTTTATAGCGTAATCCTCATTCTCTAAGGAGGAATTGGTAAGATTTACATCGGGATCGTGGAAAAAGCTCAAATTTTAATTATTCTACAATTAAGAAAGAAATGCTTTCTATTGTGAAATGTGTTTCTAAATTTCAGGATGATTTGCTTAATCAAACATTTCTTATCCGTATTGATTGCAGTTCTGCTAAATTTATTTTAGCAAAAGATGTTAAAAATCTTGTTTCCAAACAAATATTTGCTAGATGGCAATCCAATTATCGCGCTTTTGATTTTGAGATAGAATATATAAAAGGTGAACGTAACTCTTTACCAAATTTTTAACAAGAGAATTTTTAATGATGGATGAAGTTTCAACGCTAACGCATCGTAATTGAGTTAAATCATATTTGGGTTCGGTCTATTGTTAAACCTTATTCAAAACCTAATCTCAGATACTGGATTTCTAAGCTTTCCAGAGGCATTTCTCAACTCCGAAGTAATAATGATATTAGTATGGAAGATAAAGCTTTTTATGCGGGCATATGGAAATTTCTATCCACCGTTACAAAGAGCTCTAGGTGTCTTATCTCGAGTTTAACAAATTTCCTCTTCGTGCAGTATGGAACCTCCTAACCGAGGTCGTGGCCGAGGCCGAAAAACAGGACCTAATCAGTATGGAAGAGGCCGAACGTCTCTTTTTTATCAGAATATCCGACTACGGGAGAATCTTCCCGGCCTACCAAAAAGAAAACAAAGAAAAGAGGCCTTTGAGCAAGGACCTCAATATATTAAAAAGCAGATAACCCGAACCTCGATCACATTATCCGATGGTGATCTAAATCTGATCCAAGGATCCTTGGTGTCTTAAAGAAAGATATCTTCAACATCGCCAGATACCGCCCAAGAAGGGAAGTCTCCGGTACATTTATGAGGCCATTCTTTCAGAGACATCATCAGTACAAATTAACCATCATTATTTGGAAGATGGTAATAAAGTAACACCCATTACCTATTCAAAATGTTATATTGTCGTGGTGCCGTGCATCCTCAAGAGTGGGGCCTTTCAACTTTTGCAAACTTAACACTAAAAATTAATGAGCAAAAATATAATTATTGGGACTATGCAAGGGCATGGACCTATGCATTTTATTATCGGAATCCAAAGAAGAACCCATTCATGGTTCTTTATTCTAAATCGGAGATTGTGCGGTAAAAAGAAACGGGATTTCCATCTTGGTTTCTCCATTGGTGGGAATATCATGCACTTAAATTGCAATTTTTCCGTAAACAATTGAAACAATTCCTATATGGTACAAATATCATCCAAGTTGAAGGGAATAACAAAGAAGAAATCCACCAAGGACAAGATCTCTTATGGTTTTGTAAATCAATTCGTAATTAATCAATTTGGTAATGGGACTATGAAATTGCCAAGATCATCTTCGTGATCCCGTGAATTCCAAGAACCTTTTTTTGTAAAATGGTGGTCTCGTTTTGAGACCGATAAATGTTTAACATTTATCAAAGAAACAAATGAAAGCAAAGATATCGGTGACTATAAGAAACAAGCCTCAAGCAAAGAACCCGGCTTTGTGGTCCAAGAAATTTTATTCAACAGATCAAATTGATGATTCAAAATCAAAGATCCAAATCTAACCTAAACATGAGCAAGATATTAAGCTCATGGAAATTATTAAAGATCAAGACTTAGCTCTTCAAGAGCCAAATTCTTCCCAAGCAGACTCCAAGAGTGACATTTCTATGTCCTCTCAAGATCGTAATCCGGGGCAATTTGCTTGTCTTCTTTGGTGAATCTCGGGATCCCAATGAGGACATCAAGTATATCCGTAAGAGGCGGATCTTTGGGACTCTATGATTGAGTTAAAAATGCCAAGGCCAAGGAAAAGAAGAAGCATGGCAGAGAACGCCATCCATGACGACATCAACAAGAATCGCTTGCATGCAAAAACAACAACAACGGCAAGAACGCCATCCATGACGCCGCCGAATGATACTAGATATTTTGTTAAACGCCACCGGTGACGCCATCTACAAGAATCGCACAAGATTAGGTAGAAATTTTTTATAAATAGTCAGATTCTAAATCTTGCAGATTTCAAGTACCCTCTCTCTCTCACTCTACTCTCTCACCTCTCAGAATCTCTATCCATCCTTCCACTTGTAAATTACTTTCATCTTCCACCACCACCATCGGAATAAATTCAATCAAGATTTCAAGTAAAGTTCCTTTATCTTCTTTTTGTATCGATCCTTTTATTAATATTGTTTGGTATATATATATATATATATATATATATATATATATATATATATATATATACACCTCACTTTTTCCAAATTGCCGTACCTTATATTGCTATTGACTTTATTCGGATTTCGAGTGTTTTAAAACAACTTTGGTTCGTGAGTTTTTACTTCACCGTGAGAAGAAGGCCAGAGGCCGTCAGGTTGTATCTTGGGAAAGAAGGGCCATTCAACCCCGCAGGAGGGGGGTGTATCTCTTTCCTGGGAAATATTTATTCGCTACTTCTCATTCATAATCCTACAATTTATTCTAACTTCTCTCTTTTAATATTAATTTGCATTTGGTTATTTATTGTTTATTGGCAATTTTATTTTTAAAAGTTAATCCTAATCTATAATTTCTCCAACAACCTTATTTGGGAAAGAGTATGACTTGCTCCTGGAGCAGTGTCATGATGCTCAAGTGGCGTGCTTCATCACATATTTATGTAGGCTCCACCGCAAATTCCACGCAAATGTGCGATTGAGAAGAACCATTTAGAACTGAATAATCACTCCTTATTTGGTGGCCCTGAGGAGTGAAGAGGTTGATTTGAAGGAAACAAAGGGGGTCGGCAATTGTGGACCCTAATCTTCACCACACATTGCCTACCGTGATTCGTGGACTTATATGCCATGTTACTTACCTGTCGATACACCTGGATTTTCTTGTCTTTGTATTGTAGATTTTTAAGATTTTTCATTTTTCGATTGAAAAATATTTTTTCCTGTTTTCCTCTTATTCTTCCTTGCGATAAAGGGTTTTTTTTTAAATTTTTTATCAGCAAAAGAAAATAACGTTTCGTTAATAACAATAAACATTGCAAGCCATAGTCTAGAAATTGGCAAGAAATCAAAACACTATACGTAAAAAGTGGATCTTGTTGGGATGGGTTTCCAAAACCCAGGATCCAATTTAAAATCAGTGGGCCCCTCGACCCAAACACATTTTTTCTCTCCTTTCCATTTCGGGAAACACTCTCCTAGTGCACAAATGACTCGGTGAGGTCTACTTCAGAGTCATATACAAATGATCAAAGTCGTTCGTCAACTTTAAAATAATTTTTCGATTAGCCTATGAGAAAATCAACTCAATCTAATAACTTTCAATATTTGATCCAATCTTTCAATTTTCATTCAAAATTTAGAATCTTGAAATATGAAGAAATTTTAAATAAAAGTTAACTAGTCGGATCAAGTAGTTATAAAAATTTGATTGAGCTAAATATTTTCAAAGCTACTCAAAAAATTATTTTATGATGCGCAGCCTCGTGCTGCGCAGTGTGTTGTGCGGCCCATTTCGGCGCTGTTTTGGCACTATTTCAATAACCGGAAACGTCCACCATGTAGAGCTCGTCAAGTACTACGAATGTACCAAAAATCAAGTCAATCAAATATCTTTAAGTGCCTCATCGGAACACAAATAACTTGAAAAAAAATTAGAACACGCATTTCTTGAAACATTAAATGAAAACCATTGAAATCGTTTTTTCAACATATTTGTGTTTCGATGAGACACTTAATGATATTGGATTGAGTTAATTTTTGGTACACTTATAGAACTCAACGAGCTCTACGCGGTAGACGTCTCTGATCGTCAGAACAATACCGGTGCGGAGCCAAAATGGGTTTGCATAGTACGCTGCGCAGCACCCCTGTTTCCTAAGGAGTGCGGCATGACTATATTGGATTCTCCTTGAAAAATTTCCTCACATGATTGTAAAAGGCAATTTTGTTCACCTGGGTCTTTCAACAAAAGAGTGCGGTCTTTTTTCTTTTTCGTACCTTCTTATCTCTTCCAAACAGTAAAACACAAGGATGTGCCACGTTGGATACCCATCCGTTGGCAGGGCATGCTGTCAAGGACAGCAGAGCCCCCGGGTTTTGTTTTATTGAAATTATTACAACTTAAATGGGTCAAAGCCGAATGTGGGCAGTGTCTCAGTTGGTAGAGCACCCTTGGCCCCATTCGTTTAGCCCAGGTTCGAGCCCTAGCCGCCCCCACTTCTGTGACCAAAAAAAAAAAAAAGGGTCAAAGCCGAATCCAACTATGATTATCTAAATTATGCAAAGGCGAAATATAATTAGGGGTGTTCTAATAACAAAAAATTATTTTTTTCAAAAATCGAGACATGTCATTCTCTCACAATACATCATACAAAAAACCGTGAAAAATTAATTTTTTCAAAAAACCACCATAGTGGAACACCCCCTTTAATTAGTCAAAAGTTTGAAGATGTCATGGCCTTCACCGGTATTCCTTCCGTCCGAACACTGCCACTGTAATGGTTTGGACATCTTCGCGAACTCAAAAGGTAGTGTATGTAACCAAGTTTTATATAGAAAATTTGTAGTGGACGGTGAAATTAATCTTTCAAAATTAGTTGAGGTGCTCGTAAGTTAGCCGGACACCTAAGTTATAAATAAAAATGTAATTTACATTTATATAGTCACTATCTTGTTAGTGCATGCTTTTTTTGAACAATATGAATTGTCCAGTTGATGAATCACGAAAAGGGGTCGGTAAAGTGGATGTAAAGCATTGCTCTTAGAAACAATTTTTTTTTTTTGAATTTAAGAATACAAGAATTTCGTAGAGCCTAAAAGTTTCTGGGAATATTTTATTACTAGAGCAGTAGAGCTTAAAGGAATTGATGTCATTTTTCAGTTATTTATTTATTAATTAACATGTACATGCTGACTGAGACCAAAAAAAAAGCAGGAGAAGAAATCTTCTTTCTATAATTATTGGAGAGAAGCAGAGTGTGTAACCGGAAATGAAATTCCTAACCTGGGACTTCTATTTTTAAGATAAATATAGAAACAAGAAGCACTAAAAATCCAAGAAGTTAGCATTACTAATTTATCATAGTACCTTAAAAAAGAAAATTTTCCAAAAAACTTTACTGATCCTTTTATTATATGTTAATTATACTAACAATCTATAAGAACCAAAAGGAAGCAAAGAGAAAAAAAAAAATGGCCAAAAATTCGTAAACGCCTCAAAAAGTTGTAAATGTAACCACAAAATTCATATTTTGGGACCCAAATATTCGTAAAGTAAGCCTCAAAAATTCATAAAAGGAGCCACAAAAATATTTAATGGGGGTATGCACCATAGAATTTCCTGATATTTCCCGATTGGATATCATATGGAACTGCATATCTTCTACTTATATTCAATCAAACAAATAGACCCATAAACTATATTCATTATAAAACGTCTCCAGCTACCTCTATTTTATAGGAAATCCTTTTTTAGTTTTTGTTTCTTTCTTTTTGTTAGGTCACATGTTAGATTAAATTACGCTACCCCAATCCCAAACAAACTCACAAATAATTATATCAAGCTGCCCTAAAAAGGTGTTGAACCGCAAATTTTATTTTATTAAGTGTAGCCACATAACCGGATAACTTGTTGTCTCAGTTACTCAATTTTACTTAAACCAATATGTCTTTGGCCTTCGCTCATCGTTGGCGTCCCCTTATTTTCAAGCAATACATTGGTTTTGTGTTTTCTGGTGTATTTTAATTAGGTGTTTGTTAGTAACATTGTGCTTTGTTCCATTGGCCAGAACATAATTAGTGACAGATTATTTTTGGTTTGGCCTTCGCTTGTCGTCGGCGTTTTATTTATTTATTTATGTATTGGCGATAGAATAGTTGTAATGCCCATTATTAAAGAATTTTCTCTCTTTCTGAAAAAAAATAAAATACATTGCGTAAATCTCCAAAGAAATTATACTCCTATGTACCTTCTGGAACAAATCATATGATCTAGAGAAATTTGGAAAAAGAAAAAAAGAAAAAAAAAAACCCTCTTCAATAATTGAATTTCGACAATGACAGCTAACTTCCATCAATTTCCAAGAAGGTACAAAACAAGTGGACCAGTACTTGATCATCATCAATCCATACGTCTCAATATTACAAGTATTATTTTGCTTCTCTTGTCGCACAATAATGAATTTGCATTATGAGGATCGGCTACAAAGTTCATCATCACATCAGGGTGAGATTTAGGTGGTTTAAATGGATTTTTTTTTTTAAACTAGCCCTCAACTTTTAATATATCGTAGTTAAAACTTAAAAATGTTTAGGAAAATAAAAAAATTCGTAAATAAGTCATTTGAAAGCATAACTACTATACAAACATATAAAATTGGAGGCTTCAAAAATTGGTCAAAATTTGAGGGTCCAAAGAAATAGTTTTACGGGCTTTAGTCCAAAACCGACTCTGGCTAACATTGCTACAATTGAAAAATGATCAATTGTTTGGGCTTAATTTGGCATTTTCACACGGCACATACATATAGATTCATCATATCTTACAAGCCCTGGATGCATTATGATATATCAGTGTCGTGGTGGAAAATCATGGTTGGCAATATTTCTTCATTGATCTTTTACCTGCAGACACAAGTAATCTCTACATACCATTACATGAGAGAGGGGGAAGCTTTCTAGTGTTGAGGGTTAGTCCGGTTGGTTGGTGGGTTTTGGAATCTAGCTGCACGAAAGTACTAATTTCTTGTAAATTCTCTAATCTTGGCGTAGATGACTTGCTTTTTGACAAGACCGGAAAAGGAAATTCTTGTAAATTTCCTAATCTTAGCGTGGATGACTTACTTTTTGACTGGATTAGAAAAGGGAATCGAAGTATTGTAAGCTGACTTTGCGCAACTGGTGGTTTTTGTAATTGTATCCTAAAGAAAATGCAACAATAGTGGTAAGACGCATGTTCTTCCTTTAATTAGAATTTATGTTTACTTTTTTGTGCAACTATTTCCTCACACGTACATTCCACCAAATTCAATGACCCTCCCATTAATCAACAACTATCTTAAAGACAAGACGAATAATCTACTATTTGCAAGAAGTAGTTTTGTTGGCTGGTTAATTAGTAACATTATAAGAATGTTTTTCTTTCTGAAAGTGTTCAAATACTTTGTTGATTTCGCACATACCTTTTATTCAAATGAAATACGGTAGGGCCTAGAGACAACGTGAGAGAGAGAGAGAGAGCCGTCTTGGATTTCCTTTTCTACAACGGTCCCCGTGCAACTTAAAATTAGCCACTTGGACAGAATTGTTTTTTAGTGGTGGTTTTTAACTCAGTGGTTGGTTCAAGACTTCATATTTGTTTTAGCCGGTGGTGAGACCTTAACTTCAGCCTCAACGAAGTTAAGGGAGGGGTCCCCAACAATTACTATATATGTAGTTTTGATAAAAAAAAAAAAAAAAAAGACTCTGTTAGGGGAAGAGCTACATTACACATTTCTATTTGGATGCATAGCGTACGTACTTTTTACAAATATAATGAATAGGTTGCCTCTTATGAATAAAGAGTTACAATTTATTTATTTATTTTTATAGAGATTATGAGACACGGCAAAATGTTATGAATCATAAAGAAAATGTTATGAACTCTATTGTTGAAAAGTTACAAGTTTTTAAAATAAAACTACGAGACGCTAAAAACGTTACGATTACGCGTAAGACGAAATTTATTACACTATGTGATATACAATGCAAGATATGGATAAAGATTTAATGTGTGTGTGGACCATTCTAGATATGTGTGGACTATTGCAGATGCATATCTAATTTTGGACCAAAGTGTTTTGGTGTCTCTAATTTCAGTAATATGATCATGTGATTTCGGAATTAGCTATTGTAGCAAGTTTTTTTTTTTTCTCTCTCCGAAGTGACATGAAAATCATGCAACATATATGAGATTGCTTTAGGAAAGCCACACTTAACCAAATGGTTAAGTTACGGAATATGATTTGTTGGTAACAAATCGGTCTACTGATCATTCTAAGGTTAGAGAAATGCACAAACTCGAACTTGGAGCATAACAATAAGTAAATAGCTCACTCGTCCACAAATTTGCTAGTTCGACTCTTACTGTGACGACTCTTACTCGTCAACAAATTTGCTAGTTCGACACTTTTGGTATAACTGAGGGTATGTATAGCTGTGATGAAATGATGGAACCCTCCTTTTACGAAATTAACTTACCAGAAGAAACACGGACACGTTTGAGCAAAAAATACTAATTCGATGAACAAAAACAATTTTGGGAATAATTAATCTCATTTTTCTTTAATCAAAATTAACCGAATTCTGCCATAAGGCATACAATGATACTTATAGCATTAACCTTAGACCAATTAGGAAACAAAAAGCGAAAAGATTTGACTTGCTAAATAGACCAAAATCAAAGAAATTGAAAAAATTACCTAAAATGGAAATTCAGAAATAAATGACAGAATAAAAAATTTGAAATGAAATATAAGGTTGTTAAAACAGACGGCAACTAAAACAAAAATTCCTACTAAAAGTAAGAAGCAAGTATATTATTTCCTAAAACGGCAAAATATCTTTTTAAATTCCTAGAAGAAATCGAATGGCCGAAAAACATGTTCATCATTGCCGAAACTAACTTTCAATTCCCTGCTACTGTAGTAACTTTCAATTCACCTCTAATTTCAGTAATATGATCATGCACGTGAAGAATTAATTTCGGAATTAACTTTCAATTCCCCGTGACTGTAGTAAGTTTTTTTTTTGTCTCTAGCTCAGAAGTGACATGAAAATTATGCAACATGAGAATGATTTGGAAAGCTACACATTGATAATCTCATTTTGAATTTCATGCCATTTGCATTTTTCAATAAGTAAGAAATTAATATGAGTCGAAAAAATTGTTACTCATTTTACGGAATTTGTTTGTAATTAAAAATCGGTCTACAACAAACAAAGAACTTAGAGTATTACCAATGGTATAACCAAAACTGAAAAATCAAAAGTTGTCACATCATACTTTGATTATCCATATAAGACATTTATAAAGTTAACAATGTGAATTGTCACAATGGTATTTTGTGTTCATAATCAAAAAAAGTATTACTCACTCTATTTTTATTCATAAAATGGGCACAACTTTAAATTTGTACATATACTTTTTATAATATTAGTACCATTTAAAAGATATTAACAATAGCTTTAAAATGAGACCAATCTTGAACATATTTTCAAAAAAAATAAATTTGTTGATAATTTTAAATTTTTGAGAGAGTGCAAAAAATTGAGTTTTGAAGTAAGTATTTGTAGCAGTTCAAAAAAGTAAGTATTTGTAGAGAGAGAATATTGCTATTTTTTAATTCATTCTGCCAAAAAAGAATTATAAATAGGGTGTCGTCCCCAAAATTTGGTTATTGAGAAAATGTTGTTACTTTTGATTATCCAAATGCCAAAATTTGGTTATTGGCTAAAAGGTTGTGAATTTTGATTAGGGTGTGGTCTCCAAAATTTGGTTATTGAGAAAATGTTGTTACTTTTGATTATCCAAATGCCAAAATTTGGTTGTTGGCTAAAAGATTATTAACTTTCATTATATCAATGTGAGCTAATTTTTGGAAATAAAATCCTCTCTCTCAAAAAAAAAAAAAACCTAGACCTTCTCTCTCTATCTCTTTTCTAAAATCAGTCGTCTTCTTCTCCCCTCCCCCTAGGGTTTCAACATCTAAGGTGGTGGCGGGATGGGGGGATTTTGTTTCTGTACAAGCGATTTAGGAGCTATACTTTCTCCTCCATCTCTTTCCTCTTTTTCACCTATCTTTGTCATCTTTCCCTCCGTTGTCGAATCTACTTGGTTCATTTTTCCTCCGCCAAGATCTGTTTAGGGGCTTGGTGGTCGTGGGCTGGTGGGTTGTGGTGATTTTCGATGGTGATCGAGGAGCAGCGGTGGGGTATGTAGAAGAATGGATTCCGGTTGGTGGTGGAGGTCTACCTCGTTCATTTTCTGGCGTGTAATCTCTTTTCATGCTTGGTTTGCCAGAGTTGAAATCTGCAGAGCCTTGCCTCTATCGCTATGTGTCTTGTGGTGTGTTTGTGTGCTTTGCAGGTTGGGGTTTTTGGCGGCTAGGTGTGTGGCGGCGGCTACCACCGAGAATTTTTTCCTATTTTTGTTTGATTATTGTTTTTTTTTATCTCTGTTTTGTGAGATCGTTGTTCCCTGCGTGGAACTTTCAATACCCTTTTTGGGTTTTCTTGTGAGCCGGGTGTTGTCCCTAGAGTATGCCTACCCACCCCGTATAGATAACACGATAGTTGTGGATCTTCTTTCCCAACTGAGGGCTTTGGTTGTGTAGCCCTCGGGGCATTTTCTTTGATAAAAAAAAAACTAATTTTTGGACAAACATTGCTAACTTTGGTTATTTAGATGTTTTGATTATCCCATTGGGGATGCTCTTATTGAGCCCCAAATTTGCAAGTTCAACTCCTACTATCAGTGAATACACTTTTGGTATTTCTGAGAGTGTGACAGGTCGTAATCGCAGAGTTTTGAATTAGTTAAGCCATGTGTAAGTAGATAAACCGAACAATTGGTTTTCAAGAAAATATTGAAATGTATTATAAAGCTAAACATACATTTTATAGGAATTAATAGTACTATTAAGGCACTAGCCAAAACGTTATTTGTAATAAATTTTCACCAAAAAAAAAACAAGATTTATGCATTGGCTTCAATTTTTTCGGTGGTTCCTTCATGATTTGTTTTCCTTTTTCTTTTCGGCATAATGCTAGAACTTAGAACTCACACATCCTTACAGTGACATAAACTTTCCTGTGCAGATCAATAAAAAGAAAAGGGTTTTTTTTTTGGTCAGAGTATCTTGTCTAGCTTACGAACACCTCAACCAATTCTCTCTCCAGTTCAATAAAATGTAGACCATTTACGCCGTGACTAGGGATCCTACATGAAATGAATTTATTATGGTTTTTGAGCCAAAAATCAAACCAGAATCAATTGTGCGGAGAGCAAATCTATCAACCAACTAAGATAACCTTGGTCGGTTCAAGTGTTGGGTCGACGTGTGCCTGGTTGAAGTGTTTACTCTTTTTCGGGGACTTGGTTTAGTAATTCTTTAGCAAGCCCAACAGGCTTTTCCCTTTCAAAAACTAAACTTACGGCCCAATGTTCCCATTCAAAAAGTACAGATTCCAGTTTTTTGGGCTCTGAATTTTTTCCTCTTGGATCTGCTTTTAGGATCTGAGGCCCATATTCAGTTGTTGCTTTCCTAGTAGAGGCATTCAATAATAATTTTCAAATGTTAAGCCACTTCATGCCCTCTAAAATCTCTAATTGTATTGGATTGCAGTTTTGTATCACATCAAGCTAGCTGTGCATAAAATTGATGTTAATTGTTACCTACTTTATATATGAGGCCTTCATTATTCCAAGTAGGTTAAAGGCCCATCTGTTTGGCCGGATATGAACATCGGAATGGTATTTATACTGTAAGAAACTACATGTTCAATGTTATGCTAAATTTTTTCCGATCGGATTTATACACCCAATAGATATGTAACCGAATAGGATAGAATTTTGGTATTATTGGTCACATAGCTGCTATTCTGTTAATTTGATTGGACTATCATTCACTATTAGTCCCGTTGAACAAATTAATCCGAAAAGTGAAACCAAACATATGCTAATCTGATTGTCAGTTTATTATTATTATTATTATTATTATTATTATTATTATTATTATTATTATTATTATTATTATTGGTTTTAGGTAACGAAATAGTAATTTCTTTAGTTTACTTTTCATGTGTTGATTACATGTGATTATCTTTTCTTTTCTTTTCTTTTTTTCGAAACGGAACCAAAGAGTTAGTGATACACTTTTGCTTTGGTTAACCTAAAATTGTGAGCATCACTAGTTAAATCATATTTTTGCTAACCAATTACTTGATCAGCTGAAGTTTGAGTTTGATATTAGTAGTTTCTTGGTAATTCAATTGGGGGATTATATTTAGCGGTGCCGGAGGCTTATAAAATCACCTTTCAGTGGGCTCGTTTGATGGACTGGACAATCTGTTAAATATGTCAGTGGGCTTTTTCAAAATCACTTCTATAATTTGAATCATTTACATTTTATGATTCAACAATAATACTAATTCTGTCAAAATCTATAATACAACGGAGAGCGATTTTTGTTTCAGTCATATTTTTTGTCTAAGTCATCATATTACATTTTATCTCTCTGCCAACGCATTCCCTCTTTCTCTATCATTTTCCTCCACCGGTCCACCATCTATTCTCCTTCCACCTATTTGAAATTCTAAGGACCATAAAGAATTTGCACAGATACGGGCACAATCACGTACGTCGATCGAAGGCACGGCACAAGCATGCACAAGTACATTGATAAGATATCATTAACTATAATTTCAAAACATTTTTATATGAGGTAATTAAATAATCATCCTCTTTTACCACCTCATTTAACTTTTCATCCCGCTCATTTTGAAAGGTTATGTTTTCATCCTTTCAGAGTGTAAATTACTTATCTTATCCTTTTGATAAGATATCCATATGTATGTGTATATTGTCTTCCTAAATCAGTGGGATTGGATATATTTACAAAAATTTCAAACAATCAAAACAACCAAATCTCATTGATTTGGTTTCAATTTTAAACGGATGAATTTGAAATTAAAAAAAAAAATCAAAAAGCCATCCTAATTAAAAAAATCACAACAAGTTCATCTCACAATTTCGCATAGTCATGGTTAAAAATATATGCTCACAACATCTTCAATGATCATGGTATAAACAACTCGAATCATGGTAAAAAAAAAAAGCCATTTACATAATCCAAATGTCATGGCAAAATCGAATAAAAAAGAGAAATCATGGTAAATATAGAATACTTTTAGAACTCAAATCATGGTAAAAATACAAAAACATATACAGTGTTTATGGTAAAAACAACCAATAGAACTCAAATCATGGTAAAATCCTAAAACAAACATATAACAATATTTATGGTAAAAATAACCAATAGAACAATGTTTATGGTAAAAATAAGCAATGGCCATGGTAAAAATCCTAAAACATATAACAATGTCATGGTAAAAAAACCAAAAGAATTCAAATAACAACCTTCAATATCCTGACAACCCCGCAAAATCGAATACTACAAGCCCTTTTTCAACCAAAAAAAAGAAAGAAAGAATCCTAATAGCCTTCGAAACACTAGCGAACCCTTTGTCAGACCTTTACTCCATTTGGCGACCTTCATCTTAATATACCTAGTGTCTGACGAGCTGATGTTCAAGCATAGAGAAAGAGCCGCTGCCGCCACGTCTCTTCTTCTTCTTCTTCTTCTTGAATAACGATCCATTTGCGTTTTTCGTTCATGAACCTATATTTGAAAAACGTTGAAGGGGAGAAATAAGAGGAGAAGATTAGGGCTAGTGTGGGGTTAACTTAACCATGTCAATCAAAATAACAGGATGCTGAATGAAATCAATTGAAAATGAAATTTGAGAGAACAATCAACTAGAACCCCAAGAAGTAGTCGGATGAAAATCATGGTAAATCAATTGACAAATCACTTGCAATGTTAGTCTTTCATTTTAGATCAATAAAGCAAACATGGTGATCAATAAAGCAAAACCCACTACTCGAGATCAAGTATTTTTTTTCTTCTTATTCTTCTTCCCAAGGCAATTTCCAAGCACCCAAACCAAGAAAAAGTTTAAATCAAAGACTGAATTTCATTAAAAGTATGTAGTAACAACAACAAAGCTACATCAAATTTTTACATGGCAACAAAGATAAAAAAAACTCACTAGATAACCAACTCCTCAAAAATCTTAATCTTGAACTTCACATCGCATAAACCACTAGTTGTGATCCTAAATCGGAGAGAGAGAGAGAGAGAGAGAGAGAGAGAGAGAGAGAGAGAGAGAGAGAGAGAGAGAGAGAGAGAGAGAGAGAGAGAGAGAGAACGACGATCTAGGACGATGTGGAGGGCTATTTTTTTTTTTTTTGGACATCTGTGTTTTAGAAATTAAGGAATAAATGGGAATGAGATATTAGGGAAGGGATTGGGTTTTATCCCCAAATCCGTAATTGTAGTGGAGGACCTCCTAATTTTGAAATTGGTCCACTTTCTACCACCTCCTATATGCAACATTGATTTTAGTCCTCAATACCCTAATATCTTATAGATTATATATTTATATATAAAGGGCAATTTAGGGTGTATTTGAATCTCGGAATGGAAACATAACTCCTAAAAAATCGGGATGATTTTCTAATTCTAAGAGAATAAAATGATGATTTAAGTGTCCCTTTTTTATATTGAGACATGAATGCGGTCTAATTTTGCAAGAAAAGAATAATTTTCAAACTCTAATTTTTTTTTCAAGCTCTCCGAAGCTATATGCCGAGTAATATAGGTTAAAAATCATTACCCTTATATTAATCGATATCTAATTAACATGATTTTATGAGAGAATGATTTTGTTCAACTTCATTAAATTAATGTGAACATTATCCTCACTTTGATTGGCAGAAAAAGTGTGGGTTCTACCACAAACTAATCCCATTATTACCAATAAATGTCCTGATCACTTGCACCAAACACAATTTCCACAAATCAGAGTGAGTTAACATTAATTCACTCTTTTTAGATGAAGGTGCATGAACATTATCGAACTCGATTTGTAATGCAACTAATGGGTTAACGATATCTAAAACATAAACGGTTCTGGTTATTTAAACGAAGGGAAGACATGCAACTTTCTTGAACTGGCCATGGAATGCAAATCGTTAATTAAATATTGCCTCCATCCGTGTTTGTTGTTTGTTTTTTAGAGTTTATGTCACTTTTCAAACATTATATCTTATAATTTATAATCTTTTTATTATTTTCAAAATTTTAAGTAATAGAACTAATTGTGATCTATTAAATAAGCATATATATGTTGAGATCCTAATTAAAAAATAACACAAACTCCAAAAAAGGATCTAACAAATTTTTTGAGATACAAAAAAAAAAAAGAAAAAAGGTTTAAAGGCCAAGTTTGAGGATTTAAATGGTGTTTAGTCCAATTTAACTTATTTTAATGCTTCTAATACATTGATGAAATCTTTTTGAGAGCTCAATGACAAAATTAGACAAAAATACCGTTAATGATAAAAAAAAAAAGTTACTGTACAAAAAAAATGGTCGGCCCGTCACTTTTCCATTTGGTTGCTGTTGATCGACTAATATGAGAAAATTTTAGATGCAGATTGAGTAGGGACACTTGGTGCTTCAATACTTCATCCGAAGTAAATCAACAGCGTTTTGGCCGACCGGAAAGGTGGCGTTTTTGTAATTTTCAGCGCCGCAAATTTACCCTTATTAGATCGGCCGGCCCAAAACGTTGGGACGGTTACCGGACTGAAATGTTAGGCACCACGCGTGTCCCTACCCAATCCGCATCTAAAATTTTCTCGACTAATACAGAGAACTTATACGGAGAATTTGATGTTTATATTCTTGGTGATCTTTGAATTCAAAATTGACACCATGTCGTCACTTTTTTCGACCTGCCACTTTTTTCTCTCTCTCTCTCTCTCTCTCTCTCTCATGCGTGGGTTAGCCCCTGGAATTAACTTTTTCTCTTTAATTTTGGGGTTGGGTTCAATTTTAAAGAATTTTGACTCTTTGAGGTAGGGTATAGTGAATTTAGACATTTTAGGTTTTGGCACTTAGGATAACTTTTCAATTATATAGGGTTTTAGTGGTTTAGATGCTTTAGGTGGGTATCCCTTTGGATTTTAGAATTTCTTTTTAAGGTCTTTTTAGTTTTTTATGTTTAAAGCTTTTTTAAAGTGTGAAGTCTGCACAAGGTGTTTAGGCACTTTCATAGAAGTCTGCTAGAATTTTATATTTTTTGTATGGGTATCTGGGGTTTAAGCTTAAGTATTTAAATTAAGTTTGAGAGTTTATGCATTTTCGTTGACTAATGGAGGTATTTTCAAAATGTATTAGTGATTTGTCATCTTAACACATTAAGGAAAAAATTAATGTCTTTATTATTGCAGTAAAGACCCTATAAGTATGTCCTCCCCAAAAAAGGCATAAACGGGATGTTTTCGTCGTCGTCCTCCTGGCAAGATCCGGATCGCATGCTGCCACTTGTTACCAAAATCCTCGATAGTTTTTTGTTTTATCAGAAATCCTCGATACTACTTTCACGACTTCTTCTTACCTCTCGAGCTTCTTTGAGAGAGAGAGAGAGAGAGGAGACGAGGATTTTCATCGTCTTCAATCCTTCTCTCTCATCATATGAAACCGGCCACGATCGACGGGTAAGTATCTCGCATCTGTGTCCTGTTTGATCCGTTTCTGATTTCAATTCTTTCGATAATCCTTCGGCGTGCCCTAGAAATACGTTTCAGGATTTGTTAGTGTTTGTTTATTGCGTTAGACGTAGTGTTTCCATCTATGAAATTACGAAGGTTTCTCAATTCGCTGATATGGTAACTTGGCTGTTGCATTCTTGATTTGTAGTACTCAATTGATGGGGTTCTAGATGTTTTTGCTGTTCAAGGTAATCTATGATGTTAATTTTAGGGCATTTTTTGACCCACTGGATAAAACAAGTACTCTTCGGTGATCCCTGGACATAAATTAATTGACTTTGATGCTAAAAGGGTTCGGGCTTGTTTGTGTATGTGTGCATTTTTTCCATTTCTAGCAGCATTTGAGATGAAACCTTTCGAGATGCCTTTTGGCTTTGATTTGAGGGCATGATTCCGCAGCAAACTCGACGGTATAGGGCGACCACTGTTTCAGTGGTATTTTGTGAGCAACCACTTTGTGCATTTATTGTCAAATGTTAGGTTTATCTCAAATCCATTTGTTTTAGTGGTATTCTGGGAGCAGCCACTTTGTGCATTTATTGCCAAAGGTTAGGCCTGTCTCCTATCCATCCCCCGCCCATACCCCCAATTATTGGGGACTAAATGAGTTATGTTATTGTTGTTGTTGTAAAGATTGTATCTATTGGAGAATGCCGGTAAAATATAATACATCTTTTACTTATTTCCAATCCTAGTATTTAACTAAAATTCTAATGATTTTCTTGAAATTAAACATTGATCCCTTCAATCGAAATCCCCTTATATCCTAAGGGGCTGGAGTGTGTTTTGCTTTGCTCCATGGATTGGGTACTTGCTTATAATACGGAAGCGATTTGTGTTTGGGGTAATTTGATGAAAATGGAGCTTTCCGTTTCGACTTTTGAGTCATTCACAAGTTTATTGAGAAACTGAGATTACTCTATAATGCTTCATCATCCCTGGGTTTTCTGAACTTCCGAGTTACCATGATGAGGATCTACCCTTGCTTTTTCTTAACTGAGCTTGCTCTTGCTCAAGAACTAAGAGGAGACCAAGCTCAAGTTGTAAACTTGCAAAAATGACTTGGTTTCTTTGTCCTTGTGCGTCTTATTCTTAAATTGCAAGGTCTCACCAGGTACCTAGTTTTACTTTCACCAACATAACAAGTGTCTGAGTATGGTTCAATGAGAATGTTGGGCTGAGTTGAAACTGACAACTTGTTGGACATGTATACACGAAAGGGGCAACCTGTGGTTGATAAAATGGAGACAAATCTGTGCATGCAACTTATTTTGCTGCACTGAAGTTGAAAATTATGATTTTCTAAGTTATTCTGACTACTTTTGGGCTGTTCTCAAACTGGTTTCTGTAGTCAGGATTTGCTTTTCTTTTTCTAAACTACTATTCTATCATAGACTTTGCAATTCTTTGGGGTAGAATGATTCATGATTATACAAGTGGGCAGAATAGCACGAAAAGATCCTACAGCCTACAAGCTATGAGTTTATTCTGATTACATATTTCCATGTTTTATCCCATCTTATGTCTATAAGCCAGTGTGTTTGCTCTAACTGGCCTGTTGGGGCAATTGTCACTGAGTATGCTGTATTGCCATCTGAGTTTATTCTTTAGGACACTGCAAAAGAGTTTAAATGTTTTCATTTCATTTGCGAAACTTACTGTTTTGTAAAGAAACTTGAGAACGAAATTTTTTTGAAAGTTTTCTGCTAAATTTTTTTTAGTCTGCCATTTTCCACAATTTGGGGTCATTGCAGTCCAATTCATCTTATTGATCTATAACTACGTTAAACCTTGTCAAATAGTACCCTGTATTTCTGGTGTGGACACTTCATAGTTACCAACTTATTAATGAAATGCTTTATTTTGATGAAAGAGAACAACAGTCTTTTGTTCTTGCTTTGACAGATTTTATAGCTAGTCAACCCAACCTGCCAATTTTCGTTTTGAGGTTTGGCTTTACAGGTAACAGGATAGCACTTATTGGCAATCAGAATTAGTAAGAAGCTTGGGGTGGACGTTTGATGGCTCCTGCTGCTTGTTGGGTGGTGCAGTTTCTTGACACGGACAACTGATGTTCTTGTTTTAGACATTTGCTTTTATACTGTTGCAATGTGGAACTTTGCATCCAATTGCATAGCTGGGAATATGAAACCCAAGAATGAGCCCACAAAGCCAACTGAAGGTGCATCGGAATGCTCAGACGATGAAGCTTCTTCAGATTCTAGCAGGGAGGAGGGACTCGAGTGCCCGATATGCTGGGAATCCTTCAACATTGTTGAGAATGTGCCCTATGTCTTATGGTGTGGTCATACCCTTTGTAAAAATTGCGTTCTGGGGCTTCAGTGGGCCGTTGTCAAATTTCCCAATTTACCAATTCAGCTTCCACTTTTCATCTCATGCCCTTGGTGCAACCTCTTATCCCCCCGTTTGGTTTACAAGGGAAATCTAAAGTTCCCTCGTAAGAACTTTTTCCTGCTCTGGATGATTGAGAGCCTGAATGGTGATAGAGTCAAGTCTAGCTCTGCTCTCTGTGGGGACCACCCACCAGCATGGCTTTCAAACAGCAAAGTTGCAACTGGGAGTCATGTAAGCCACCCTACCTTCAGAAGAGGTCATCAAATCCATTCGTCAGAATCCTCAGGGTCAAACCATGCCCATAATAACCATGTCAATACTTATTTCACTGTGGAGAGTTTACACTCTTCCCTTAGAAAGTCTCTGGTCTTCTTTGTTCATCTCACGGCAAAGTTCCCACTGGTTCTCATATTTCTTCTGATTGTCTTATATGCTATACCCGCCAGTGCAGCCATCTTAGCCTTGTACATACTCATCACCGTTTTATTTGCTCTTCCGTCCTTTCTCATTCTGTACTTTGCGTATCCGAGTCTGGATTGGCTGGTAAGGGAAATCATCACTTGAGATCCTGTTGAGGTCCTTGTTTTCGGGCCTGTAATGAAGGTTTTCCATGACAAACTAGTATCTCTACATTTTAATCTTAATCGCATCCGATGTGCAATTTGACAACTCCACTCGTTTTTCAACCTTTCCCATTGAAGTCTTCTAAACCTATGATCCTTCAATGTTTCTATATTTTGGTACGAGCTAGTATGGTCAATTGGGATCACCATCTGATGATATTGACTGTTGATGTGGGTTAGTTCTGTGTCCCATCATGTAAACATGTTCATCGGCCGATGCATAGAAGCTTTGTGAATATTGTGGGAAGATTTAGTGATTGTCAATATGGTTGATTTCTTGCAGAAGGTTTGTTTCTGGTTTGTAAACTGCCTAAAAATGCTTATTAAGTTTTTGATATGGGTAGCCGATTTTTGTGCATTTTTAGTAGATTTCTCTCTGGTGGGAGTCTGATAAGAATGCCCCTGCACTGTTCCTTCTTTCAGTTTGCAAGTGAAGTGGTTTGTAATTGTGGAAGAAAATATGCCCTTTGATTCTTTTTAGTTGCTGTTCTTTGTTTCACCCTTGAATCTCTGAGTTGCTGCAAAACCACAATGCTAGTGCCAACACAAATGTGCCCAAAATTTGAAGGTCAATGGTATCACGGAGTCTGTATTTTGTCATTGGGAAACTGTAAAACCCCAAACGTGTCACATACAAGTGCACACTCACAATTCAGTTTGTAGAGTATGCATTAGAAAAAAAATTAAATTGATCGAATATTATTCGTCCCTTGGTTAGAAAAATGGAGGGTCAGCATAATTCAAAAATACTAGCGTGACAAATCTATATTTGATCCTGTAGTTGTAAGATTAACTTGATTTTTGGTAACCGTTCAAGTTTTTATGACAGAATTTTGGTTTAGGATCTTACATGTATGGATACTCAAATTTGCTACGGGCAATGACCATTGCACCGAAGAGGACACTGATCCTACGTGTAAAAGGTAGGCCCCACTCCTATTTGGCCCCCATCCCCACCCAGCTACAAAAAGGCGTTCAATATTTCAAAAATTTGGAAATCAAAAATTTTGAAAATTGAGTCTCCTCCTCCAGATGAAAAGGCTTCTCTCTCCTCCCTTCCAAACGATCTCTCCACCCACCCCAAATCTGCCCCCACACCGACGCACCACCACCATGTCTTTTCTCATCCATTCTCTCCTCCTAGACCAGCACCGACGGCGACTGACGGCCACTGCGTGGTACCACCACCACCACCACCATCGGACTTCACCAAATACCGAATACCATCGAACTTCACCAAATACCATCAGACCTCACAGTTTCTCTCTCTCCCTTCCCTCATTCTACAAATACCGAGCCTTGTATAATCTGGAAAAAAGTTCACAAAATTAGGGTTTTCTTTTTTAAGTTTCATAAATTAGGGGGTTTTGATTCTTGATAAATTAGGGGGTTTTTTTTTCCTCCAGATTTCATAAATCTATGTTGTTTTGTGGTGGATAGATGAGAAGAAATCACTTAAAAGAGGGTTTATTTGAAGGACCGTCACCGCATATTGGCAATTTGTTGCTAACTGGGTTCATCAGTAAAATCAAAACCTCTTATGGTCGTAGTGTTTCTTCAGTTTATAGTTCCAATCAGTTTCATTGTTTAACTTGAAATTAAATTTCTAATT
The DNA here is from genome assembly GCA_022606695.1 of Vaccinium macrocarpon. NCBI lineage: Eukaryota > Viridiplantae > Streptophyta > Magnoliopsida > Ericales > Ericaceae > Vaccinium > Vaccinium macrocarpon. The sequence goes on along the minus strand of CM040181.1, from coordinate 33,831,607 downwards.
ATATTGCCCACACCACCGATTTGGTGCTATTTTAGGGGTTTTTTTTCCCAGCTACGAGAACACCAAATTTTTTGATCAGAACAAATACTAACTATTTAATCAGCACCACCGACCAAATTTAGTTGTTATATTTATTTCAATAGTTATTTGATTTCTCTGTTTATTTGCATTTGAATTTGCAAGGGATTGCTTCTAACTCAGTTGTCAATTTCATGTTTGTTGGCATAAACAGGTCCACGTGAATTGAAGCCTAAGCAAAAGGAGAGCTAACACTTGCGTAGCTGAAACAACTCTTCTTCAAAACCGAACATCTTCCGAAAGTTCCAGAAGTTAGCGAAACCATGAACCATAAGGAAGGGGAACCTAAAGTGTTATTTTGTAGAATGTGAAGTGTAAACTAGAGTCTATTGTAACCCCCATAGGAAGAGCTTTGTATCGGTGTCTCACAAGCTTTTTAGTTTTGCTTAAAAATTGCTCATGGTTTATGGACAACTTTTGTACTTGTTATGAGTGAATGGAATGATCTTTTTATGAAAATGGTTTTGGTATTCTGTGATGTTGGATTGGATAAGTAGGATGAGAAAAGGCCCGGCTTGGGTTTATACGTAAATTTAGATTGTGAATGGTAATATAGGATGAAAAACGTCCTGCGTGGGATCATATTCATTGATGTTATTTCTGCATTTTGTCCCTAATGTTGTTAATTGTGAGACGCAAGGCGTCGGGTTACGCCATAAACCAAGGGAACCTGTCAAAATTTTTCCTTGACCTGATATTCCAACAAGCTCGTTTCTTAGCAACAAGAGATCCGTGAGTTGTAAACATTTGCAGCAGAATCCAACATGCAACTCTTTTTTGCATGCACCATCCACCACCACCCTCACTACCTGGATGCATCAGTAGCCAAACAAAAAATGAAATCTATGTCCACGGGTTTGCTTGAGAACACAAAGTTGGAAAATTCCAAATTTCACATGGGACGGCCTGATGAATGTCACAGACAGCTAACAAAATTTGTAGGAATTGCATTCTTAGGCTATCATTTTCCTTCAAAACCTGGGATTGCTTAACACAAATCAAGAGCAAGACATATCTCTAATGAATAAGTGGAAATATAATAAGCGAATATAACAGTTTAATACGAGTGTCGAACATCTCATTCTTGCAACGCCAATCTAGAATAAACCATTCATTGGACGTAATGTTTCTATTCACAGCTTGTACATAATTGGGAGGACAATAGTAACTACAAAATACATGAATTATGAACACCAATAAAAACAAAATACGGAAAAACAAAATACGGATTCCGGCCCTTTCACCGATTTTGTGCTCTATCTTCAGTAGCTTGCAAAACATTCCATACAAGGATGCTCATTCCGGCCCCAAAAAACTGCAATTCAGTAAGGAAAAAGCAAAGTTATATCCTACAGTAAAAAAATAAAGTCCTTAGGGCACGACACGACACGGGTATGGAAAAATCAAATAACTTCAACTACACTAAACTTGTACCTTAATTTTCCATATCAAATAGAGATTCATTCAAGTCTATGCTCATCATACCAACAAATCCCACACTCCCATGTGATGTCTGAAAAATATAATCAATTCTCATTCAAGTAACTTGCAAAAATAAAATAAAAATGGAAGAAAAAAATGTAGTATAAATGAACTCATACTTACATTAGTGTTTGCACTCTCTTGTGTCAAAATATTCAGACCTTCCATATCCTAAAAACGAATATAATGTCAAATGCAAAATTAGGCAATGCAATGAACATTATTGTAAAGAAATTCCATGAACATAACATACCAGTATAACGTTTGCCTTGCCGCGCCTACATTGTACCGTTTTGTTTAATTTTGCACTCTTCCTAATAATTTGCTCAGCCATTGATTGTTTCCTCTTAGCCGGCGGTCGCCCTCTTCGAGGACCTTTACTTGGATTACCCAATGTATTTGATTTCTCTTGGGAACTTTTCAAAACATTTTGTCCATCCCCAACTACAACCATATTGCTTAGACACTCCTCATCATTTAAGTCATTCTCCTCCTCTATTTTTAGCAAACCTGCCACCATCCTATCAGTCTTGCTAGAGGAATACATGGCTTTATCCGCAACCTTGTTGAATAACTTAAGCATGCTGTCATAGCGAACAAATTCAGGCTTGCGTTCCCAATTAGCATAACCCAACTTAACTTTTGTGTGACTCCTCGCCAAGTTTTTCATCCATCTTCGTAGAATGTATTTATCAGGCACTACTTGAAGCTTCTTTTGCACCAAACCGAGATCATATGTGAGCACACCATCCCCTTACTCTCAAACAACCGGCAATTGCATTTAGTTTCTCTTGACTCTTCATTGAAATGAACAAGGAAAGTAACGGTTTTAAATATATTTTGTTTCTCTCCAACTAGAATGTCTTGTTCAATGTGAAACTGTGAAATACCATTTACAACTTGTCCAACCATCAAATTGCACCCAATCAATTCGGCTATTTGCTTACGGAATTGCTTGCATTTCTTCACCGTGTATGCTTGCTAAAATTGGTTCTCAAAACCATAAGGGGACATGTTTTGAATTTGTACGTTTAAAGAGTGCGCATCTGCCTCGTCTTCTTTTTGCGCCTTCTTACATAAGGCATTCTCATATTGCTCCACAAATTCCTTCAATGTGGTATTGGAATGAACGTAGCCATCAAAGAATGCATTCATGCTCTCACTTCGTTGGGTTGTTGACATCCCCGCCCAAAAGGTATCTTTAACAAATGCCGGTACCCATCGACGCCTCTCCTCGTATAATCCAACTAACCAATCATTGGATTGTAAATCATATTTTTTGATGAGATTGGCCCAATTTTGTTCAAACTCCTCTGGACTTAAAGAATCATACACGGCATCATTCATCATGGCCCTAATCGGCTTATACTCTTTGTACCCCTTTAACTTGTCAGGAATTTTTTTCATGATATGCCACAAGCACCAACGATGTCGAGCATTTGGAAAAAACTTGACTTATTGCATTTTGCATGGCCCGACATTGATCTGTGATGATGGCATTAGGATGACAATCAGACATGCAAGAAAGCCAAGTCTCAAACAACCATATAAATGAAGCCGTGTCCTCCCGTGATATCAAACCGCATCCAAACAAAATCGATTGTCCATGATGGTTAACCCCTACAAAGGGTGCGAAAGGCATATCGTACATGTTAACAAGATAAGTTGTGTCAAATGTGACCACGTCGCCAAATTCTTTGTATGACTCTCTACTTCGAACATCCGCCCAAAAGACGTTCCGTAATTGGTTATCTTCATCAGCATCAATGGCATAAAAGAAGTCACTGTTGTCTTTTTGCATTTTCACAAAGTAGTTGTACATTGCCTGAGCATCCCCTTCCTTGAGCTGTAAACGCCTCACTTTGTCCTTGTAATTCCTTGCATCCTTTTCTAACCATGTCAGATTCTCAGGGCCCCCAGCCTCGATCACACATGAGGCAATAATTTTGTTTAATCTAATTCCGGATGCCGCACTTAATTCAATTGTCCTCCTCGCATGTGGTGGGACAGTTCGATAACACTTAAGATATCTCGCTTTATCTGGATCCATTTCATGGTTATGATTTAGTTCAACCGAATTTAACCTCCACTTCCCGTTAACTTGCAAAGAAATATTCATATGGGCTTTACAATCTATTTTTGTTGTTGGCGCAAATATAATAGGATTCAAAGCCCTTTTCCTAGGCTTTCCACTCCGATGACAACCATAAGTTATATTAGACTTTATCCCATCCTCGCGTTTCTTTGAGGTTTTTGTCACTGCCCCGAAACCTTTTGCTTTTGCATAACTAGCGTAATAGTCATGAGCTTCATTTTCAGAATTGAATATTGTTCCAATCTTCGGTTCCAATACCACCAACTCCATATCACTGATTCTACAAACAAATAAATATCATTAGAATATATAATGGTAAACCAGTGGTGTGCAAGTAGGCAAAAAAATAAACAACAATTCAAGGTGATAGAAAACCGTGTTGGAATTGTTTATCAATTGCTATTTTATTCAAAGTCCTCTTATCTTATCTTTCAGGGGAAGTAGTAAACTGTGTTGCTAATGGCTAATAGATGTGGAAATGTGAGGAGGTAATGAAATGTCGGGTAATACAGGAAATGTGGTAACATAGTATATCTTTTTGACAATTCTTGCTAATTTACCATCCCCACATTGTAAAGTCTCTTTTTTTATTTCCTTAAAGCGAGTGATGAGAGTGAAGACAAAAGGGGGAATGGGCATTTGGACCACTATAAATTTCCACCCTCCCCATAGAAGAAACAATAATTCTTTTCATGAAGGTAAAGGAGTAAGACTCCAATGCAACAAACTACGGTCCAGTTGTGGTGCCCCAAAGTGGTATTGGGGCACCAGTGACCCAATTTTTTTTTTGAACCTTTAGATCTTTTAAGTTGATCTCAACCATCAATTAGCCATTCCCCTCTCTCTCCTATAACCTGCCCTCTCTCTCCTATAACTTGCCACAACTAGTTGAAAATTAGCAAATGCTAACCACAACAGAAAAAAAAGGTCGCAAATCAAGAAGAAAGAAAGTCGGCTAGTGCTGAGATCTAGAAATAGAGTGATGAATTTTTTTTGTCCTCTCAGGCTTGCTGTTTTTTCGTTCAACATTTGTGCTAAGTATTCCTGAATCTCAGAATCTCAGTGTATTCAATGCACCATTCAAACACGAACACAAGACATTACAAAAGCAGAAATAAGGAGAGAGATGTAAGAGGGAAATCTGTCCGAGAACTGATCGTCATGGTGATTGTGGAGTCTGTAGGTGGTGGTGGTTGTGGTGGAGCCCGTTCGTCCGTACGTGGTGGTGGTGGAGCCCGTTCGTCCGTCCGTGGTGTTGGTGAGGGAGAAGTTCGATCATCCATAGTGGTGGTTTGGGAGGAGAGAGAGTGGGGCGGTGGTGGGGATAGATGGGTCGGTGGTGGGAGTTGGTGACTGATTACAGAGTAGAGAGCAGAAAGAAGTGGGTCCAAATCTCCCGCTTTTTTCAATTTGGGCTCCTGAAATTTCGAAATTAGAAAGAGTAAAGAGTGAAGTAGAGGTGGGGGCCAAATAGGAGTGGGGCCTACCTTTTACACGTAGGATCAGTGTCCTCTTCGGTGCAATGGTCATTGCCCGTAGCAAATTTGATGGATACTGCAACAATGTACCTGTTGTGTGCGTGTGTTTGTGGAGTATAACATTACTGTCATTATGATTTGCGTAGGTGATCGTGGCCAAAGAAGATAGAATTACAACTGCAAAAAAAAGACTAAGAAATATTAACATACAAGATCAAGGCGAATGTGAGCCTGAAAATGTACTTGGTTTTCTAAATTGGTAGGAAGTTTGAGATGATCCTTTACAGCCCCTTTGGATTAAGGGATTTTGTGTGAGAGGAAATAGATCTGTGATCAGTTTTCAGTTTTGAAGCTTCGATTTGGTCACTGAAGAGTCATCGGATGGAGTTCTGTCGCCAGAATTGAAGGAAGAGATTCTCCTTTCTCATTGGTATTTGGATGACAGGGTGAGAGATAAGAACCCTTTCTTTTCTTTTCTCCTCATTAAGATCAACCAGAGTCCTCTCCTTTCTTTTCTCACCCAGGTAGCCAAAGGGGGTGTTGGTCCATAAAAAGAACAATGATACAAGTACTATGGATTCGAGTGGGTTCATGAGTTCTTCTCGTTGAGTTGAACTTTGCCAAAGTAGTAATTTAAATATTCGCCTCCTTGAGTGGGTTCATGAGTTCTTCTCGTTGAGTTGAACTTTGCCAAAGTAGTAAGTTAAATATTCGCCTCCTTGGACTGAGAAATCGAAGATGAGTTTCATAATCTCCAATTATACTATATGGTCACTTATGTGGTGTGTTTGAGAGGTTCATTTTCAGTTTGTTATTTTGAACTTTTTCGGATTTATAGATTATAATCAAAATATATTTTAAATATGATAGAGTGTTGAGATAAATGTGCAAAATAAATTTTGCAACATGAGTAGTGTTTTGGAGATATGAGTAGAATACATTTTGTATGTTTGTTTTTTTTGGGTACAACGGAAGTTCACATTTTGACCATTCATTTTTTAATCAAAATGGGAACAGTAGAAAGTGAGAAGTCAATAAATTTCTCTTAGCATACTTTTGGCTTTTCCTTTCTAATGCCAAAAAACTAGACCACATTCACACATAATGCATTTTCCATTCTCTAGCCAAACAACCAAAAGACAATAATGTAAAAATGAAAGGTAGAAAAGAAAGCATCCAAACAAGCCCGTCACTTGTTTTTTTTTGTTTTTTTCTTGAACGGATAAAGGATGGGAAGGGGCGAATAGCGTAGCCATTCTTTATGAAATGGGTGATTTTGGATCGAGATCATACAGTCGTCCAATTGCCTCGATTCCCTCACGGCTCACCCGGAATTCGATTCTAAGAATGATGAATGGCTCGGATCAACCGTTTGGAACCCACAACGGCATTAGTGACACCGTCGGTACCAACCCGTCTGTACACGTAGCAGCGTTCAAAATTAAATTATAAGAATAATTTTCTTCTCTCTCTTTTTTTTTTTCCATCCACAACCAACAAATCCTTAAATCCAAGTAGGGAAATCCCACATAGATCCTCCACGTGTCACAAACATAACCAGGAAATTAACAAATAAGTTTGGGTCCTCTACTCTGTCAGTTGAATCCTTTGGCAATATCTGCAACCCAAAACCACCATACTGGTAATTCTTCTACAGCTTCCAGCAGACGAGATTCTGAATCAAAACAATGGTGGCAGCTGTTTCTGTTTCTCTTTCCTCCCCAAAATCAAGTCTTTTCCCAAATCCAATTTCTATGGGAGAACCCAATGCTAATTTTCTTTGTGGGTCAGCCTTGAAAGGGCTTTGTTTACAGTTGAAACCCAAGAAGAGCAGAGATGCTATCAGTTTGGTGGTTGCTTCAGCGACAACCACCCCGGCCAGTGGCGGAGGCGGCGGTGGAAGGTTTTATCTGAATTTCACGGGGTTCCCTTTCCCACTTGGTCCTTTTCTCAACAGGCGCACTATCAGGACTGAGGTTTACTTCTTTTTCTTATACATTATGGTTGATTATACATTCCTACATAGCCACACGGGATGCGGGTGAAAATCGAATTATGCAAAAGAGGGAAAGAATTTTCTAGTAAATATTAGAGACGCGAAAGTTGAAAAGAAGGGGAAAGGAAATTAGGGTGACGTGCTTTTTCCCTCTTGTGGAGTTTTTAGGTAATTATAAAGGTGAAACTTTATGAAGTTAAAAAGTGAGCTGGTCTCAAAACTAACGTTGACACCATAAGGGTGTTGAGGTATTCGGTTATATATACCTCGATGATAAGAATCGTTCATCTTGTAAACTTCCCCCAACTTGTCTAAAGTTCTATGAATGGGATACCGATTAATATCATTATGGAAGACATTCATCATGTCAAAAAAATCTTTTTCAGATCAAATTCATTTACATCAATATAAATCTGTAGAAATCGTGTATTGATTGATATCTTCCTATCGTTATGAGTTTAGCATGATTGATGATCTTGACAAGTTCAAAAACTGAACGGCTTCAATCATCGAAGCGAGTCTGGGAAGGGCCACAAACAGGCAAAAAGCCCCAAAGCTGGACAAGAGCTGCTCCCTTTAAATTACTGGCCTGCTGTATTGTGGTTAGAACTGCATTGGATTAAAATTTTGTTTGGCTAATTTTGGGGAGAAGAACATGGTATACCTGGACAGGCTTACTTCAAAAACAATTGGTTGAATGCAATAAGCTAGCCAAGTGACAGGTTGTGTATCATCTTTCAAAATTTCGCTCATTAATTACTTGATGTCAGTGCTAAATGGATGCTTGTTGCCTCCAGCTCCACTCTTCATTCCTGCAAAATTTGTGGGAAAGGGAGTTAGTCTTTACTACCACATCTTAGCTTACAATACGCGCTGATCAGCTTATCCTCTTCTGCATGTGTCTTCAAGTGGTAAATTGACAGGTCTTTAAACATTATAAGATTCTGGGATTTCGGGAATCGAATAAATTTCTCAATCTTAAGGCCTAAGGGAACGAACTTATATGGTAAGTTTTAGTCATTTTCTGTACTGTAACTTATCCTCATACTTGAATTTCAGGCTGTGAAAGGCTGCATATGGCTTTTTGAACAAGAGCAAGCACTAGGCTTCAGCAGTGTTTCAACAAACATTCGAATGACAGTAATCAAGCTCAAATCTGGAGGCTTATGGGTCCATGCACCCATTGCTCCAACCAAGGAGTGCATTGAGGTACTACTCTGTTCTCTAGTTCTAATTACCGGTTTGATAACTTAAGACTACAAACTTCATTTTAGAACCAATGGGAAGTTGAGTGAGTCCGCGTTTTCTTACGAATTTGATGACAATATCTAAACGTTGTAGAATCCTTTAATCCCAATCGAAATAAAGGGTGGAGAAGGGGCTGGATAGCTTAGGTTACTGTTACACCCAATCTTGCTGTGACGAGAATGATTGAGAATATTTCACATAATTTTAGTCTGTTATGAGTATAACATCACTGCCATTAACACTTGGATCCTTGTCTACAACTTCCTTGTTGCAGCTTATAAAGGAGTTAGGAGCTGCCGTAGAATACATTGTCTTGCCTACATTTGCATATGAGCATAAAATATTTGTTGGCCCATTCTCTAGAAAGTTCCCCAGGGCTAAGATATGGGTGGCACCAAGGCAATGGAGTTGGCCTTTGAATTTGCCCATTGAATTGTTTGGAATTTTTCGTGCTAAGACATTGAAAGATGGAGATTTGTCAACTCCCTGGGCTGATGAGATCAAACAAAAAGTTCTAAGCTCACCAGAAGTAGGTAAATATGGACTGCATTAGCTTATCAATCTTAAGTTTCATCTTGCTTGATTACTGATCTCTTTCAGACAATGTTGTACTTTAGGAATTGGGCCATATGTGGAAGTGGCATTCTACCATAAACGTTCGAGGACATTACTAGTAACAGATGCGGTAATTTACGTTCCAAGGCAGCCACCCGAATGCATTAGCAAAGAATCCTTGCTGGCATCTGCAGAGAATGGCTTGGCTGTCAAATTACTGAGTAAAGGAAAGGAAGTTCCTCAGGAACCAGTCATTGACAACAAGATGAACCGTCAAAAAGGTTAGTGTCAATTTTAGCCATGGCGCTGCATAAGGTCATGTTTGGTTGCTCGAGAGGATAAAGTGGACCAGTCTATTCTTGGGATTGTTTAGAATAACTTGTATTGTCCTATTCCACTTCTGGGATAGACCAGACTGGGGAAGATTATTCTATGCTCGGTTATTTCATTCTGGGTTTTTATTGTATCGCACCACCCAAAATAGTGGACATTCTATCCTATCCAGGCATGTCATCCCATCGTTCTTGCATCCAAATGTTGGATAAACGGGTCTTCAGATACCCACCAACCAGAAATGCTGTGAGATTTTTGTCAAAAGATGCCGGTGAAATATGTAGGCAAGCACTAGTGATTGAATTATTTGGTATTCTGGTGCAGGGTGGGAGAGAATGGTTCTCCAGATCCTATTCCTCGGTCCATCAAATCTTTTGGAACCAAATGCTAGCTTTGCTCAAATGTCGCAAAAGCTGATTGTCTCACCCATTGTAAAGACCTTGGTGTTTAGCAAAGTTCCTGAAAAGGTGTGTAGATCATGTCGTTCCAGATATTTCTTCATCGTGTCACTTGAAGTTTCAGATGTTGAGCCTCTTATTTCTTCCAAATTTCAGGTGAGGGACTGGATTGATAGCATATCAAGGGACTGGAAATTCAAGAGGATAATTCCTGCGCATTTTGCTGCCCCAGTAAATGCAAGCAGGTCTGATTTTTTAGCAGCATTTGCATTTCTGGATGATCTCTTGGGCGAACGATACATTACTCGGCCTTCTCTCTCTCTTCTCTTTACATCAATCATGGGTAAAGCTGCCAGTTACTTTCCTCCTGATGACATGAAGACCTTGTCATCCCTTGACCAGTTTTTAGTTTCGGTTGGAGCCGTGAAGAAGACCGTCTCAGGTCGGAAAAGGTGATCTAATGCGAACAACAAATCACCGTAAGATTTTACATGCTAAATTTTGTGCAATTGTCAAAGTAGTGTAATAGTAAATTACAGAATTTTTCGTTGGCCATTTCCTTTCCTAGATGGAAACAGTTGTTATACTGGTGTTACAAGGGTGTCTTAAATGAATCAATTCATACAAAGCTGTTTGGCAATTTTCTTGAAAGTTGTCAGCGAATTCAAGTGGTATTATCACCACATTCCTTCGCGGTCTGCATGGCACTATTAATGGGCATCTGGATCTGTTTCCGTGCAATTTGGGCCAGTAAGATTTTCATGTGATCTTGCGGCTGAAATTGCACAGAAACAAAGGCAAATGGTTAGAGCTAACCTCGTCGCAGATATCACGTTTAAGTCGAACTCAATTTTAACTTGATTCACTATGTAGGGTTTTTCTATCTTATTTCATGCATGCAAACAAATGCGCGTGGACTAATTTAAGACCGAACCCCAATATTTTAACCACTCAGACAGATATTTCGTCACTTTGGATATCTAATCCAATTTGATGCTCGTATTCCATCAAACAAACGAGAGCTTAAGTACTAAATAATAATATAGTAAAGATTTTTTTTCCAAGGTGTCCAAGGGATTGGTCTAATAGTCTAATCCCGAGACTTAAAGAGTTTGTTCTCTCCTAAGATCTCAGGTTTAAAAGTTTTGGGTCATTCCATGTAAAGTTTTGAACTAGTTGGTGGGATCCTGCTAGTGGACGGTGTGACTGATTCTCCGATATTAGTTGAAATGTGCACAAGTTGAACTCAATACCCTAGTTATGAAAGAACAAAAAAAAGCCTTTTTTCTGTTATACTCGATGTTTATTTTAGTTCGCTGACAAATTTCAGTACCTATTTAAAGGGAAACCCGTGAAGCAACAGTTTTGGGCCTTAAAATTTGGACCCAAAAGGGGGCCCACCAAATGTCAAACTATTATGTATACTTTATAATAAAAGAAAAATGATTTTCACAACATTTTTTTTATTGCCAAATACTTCTCTTTTTATTCACTTGAAATTATCAAATTTCCCTTTATTTTAAAAAAACTCACACGTAACTTTTTTCATATGAAGTTCAACTTGGTAATTTCAAGTGAATAAAGACAAAAAAAAAAAGAAAAAGAAAAAAAGAAAAAAAGAAGTGTTTGGTGATAATAGGGGTGTGAAGAACATTTTTCCTAAATAAAATCATCTTCGTATTCGCATATAGAGTTTTCTCAATCAATGGAATGCGAACTAACCTTACGGAGAAATGTGCGCATATATGTGTGTGAGGGCCCCCCTGCGTGTACCTCATATTTTTTGACCTCACATCTTAGGCTCCGCGTTCAAGCCCTTGGCTCCTACTCCCTATTTGGTTTTTGTTGCTTCTCTCAAGCCCTTGGCTCCTACTCAAGGTTGTCAATTCCATACCATACCGGCCGGTACGTATTGGATTTGACTATAAACGGTACCACCCACCTACAATTCCGTGCCGTCCCAAATTCCGGCCCTTACCGGTCGGTACCAGTAGATTCGGACAATACCAGCCAAGATTCATGGAGAACATACCAAGGGCCCCACACTTTTAGCCGCCTAAAGTTTAGGGCCGGCATTGCTGAAAATTACTTGACGATGAACTTCCTTGTTTGGTTTGGGTTCTTAAGAACCGGTTCTCTAAATCATTATTCAATTATTACCCCTATTTTTAATTTTTATTTTTATTTTTCTCTCTCTCTCTCTCTAATCATTAATACCTATTTTTTAATTTTTACCCCTATTTCTTCCTCTAATCATTACAAAAACCAAAACTCAAAACCAAACCAAACACAACCTTTAAGTATTAGACATAATCGGGAAATTTTTTTTTATAGTATCAGAAAACTTAACCTCTACAACTGTTTAGATTATAGTATCAAAAACATTACGCAGAAAATTGTAGTATCAAGGCCAACCCATCATCAGGATTGGAGCATCTTCAGTAGTGAGTTTTTTTTTTTTTATTTTTATTTTTTAATTTTTTTTTTATCGAGTCCCGTCGAGTCCACTCCTCTTATTTGCAGACAAGGATCAAATTGTAGCACGAGTGATCGAATTAATAATACCACGTACTCCATGGCATCGCAGAACTAATATCGAAGTAATAATACACAAACGTGACGCGACACACATTCGTATCTATATAATAGCATAAATATTAGACAACGTACACATTTTAACACAGAATTTAAATATTTTACACCTCACATTCTCTAAATCGCTCATTTCACCAATCCTCAGTTAACCCACAACCACTTATTAATCTCTATGCTCACCAGTGTCCCAAATTCATACACCCGATGCTCGGAAATCAAGATTACAAATGGTAACAGAACTAAGCTTCGTGGGGAAAGAGGCGAATTGGAAGCCCCTTAATTTTCAGGAGCTGGTTCGGAACCCTCAAATCGCAATGGATCAAATTTTTGTGGCTGTGGAAAGAATTTGTGATCTCTATGAGTTGAGTATGTGTTCCAAAAAATTTGCATATGAACAAGTACAAACAATAAGTTAAGTCATTTCTGCTAATTTTCCAAAATCAGAACTTCAGAATCCATAGGTACTCTAGATAAAAAGCTCACTCATTGAAATTTTTTTATTACAACTCTGGTTAATGTTTCCTTAAATGGGTTTATTTCCAACAAAGTCATCGAGAGAGAAAAAAAAGGAAAATTCAAAATCCACAAACTAATCAAGCCTCGATCGATAATATCTTGTGACTAAACTAATTATGAATTAAAACAACAATCGAGCATGGTAAAAATAGGTGACAATCAGATGTGGTCACCGTAACATTGCTCGAAAAGTATAGTGATTGGCTAAAACAATATATAGGGATGATAGGATGACTTGTTTTGAGTATACCTGCTCTTACCTTACACCCCTTTTGAATTGAAAAACCGTCGTATGTGAAATCCGTCATTGCTTCTCAGAAAAAACCTTGGCTAGGGGGTGAGAGCCTCATCACTTCACTTGCTACGTTCCATGAATATTTCATCTTTTGAATATCTTCCCAGTTCAACAATTCACCAGGAGCTTTTGATTTCGCGATCTCCAATTGCTCTATTCATAGAAAAAAGAAAAAAAAAATAGAAGCAAAAGAACATTGACACCATATCCTGTGGAATTGTGATTTCCATTTATATGGTTTTATGTCTTTCCATTCAATTCCGTTTTAGTATGATAATTGATCTTGTTTTTATAAAATTCATTCTTCTGCTGATAAAAAAAAAATTCCTTAGTTTGTGGTTGCTTCCATTTGGTTTAAATTTATAGAAATTCTAACGATTATTTCCAATAGTTCTTTTTCATAGGTAGCATATCCAAGCTAATTGATATGTATCAACTTAAGTGGTATTGACCACACCATCTAAATATTGATCATTAACCATTCCTATGTAAATCTTTTAATTGGTTCATGTTGTGCATTAGATTAGCTGATGCATTAGTAGATAAAAGATATGATCACCTAAGCATTTCTATGAAACTATAACAAAAGGAAAATGCTCAGTACTGAGGATAGTTACCCATAAAGTGAAATCAGTGGCTCAAATGCACTCACCAGTTAGTGACAGAGCTAGAAATTAAAGTTAGAGGGGGCCAGATGATGTAGCGCAGCCTATGGAAACGAAATCGATCGTGCAAGAGAAACGCAGACAATAAGATCGACCCGGAGGTACTCCCTCCTTAAACGACCGAAATATGATTCAAACTCGTTTTCTTTAATTCAATAACAACCAACCTCTACCAATGGGCTTACAATCATACTTATAGTACAAAAGAAACCCTTGGCCAACTAGGAAACAAATTACGAACGGATTTGACTTGCTAATCAAGTCGAAATCAAATAAATTACGAAAATTACCAAAAAAGGAAGATCCTAATTTGACTGGAAAATAAAAAACTAGGAAGAATGATAAGGTTGCCAAATCAGACGGCAAATAAAACATAATTTCCTACTAAAAGTTATAAGCAAATAAGTTATTTCCTAAAACGGCAAAATTGCCCGTTTGAAGGCCTAGACAATGTCGAACGGCTGAAATCCATCGTTGATCATCGCTGCAACAACTATGAGAAATTTGCTTCCAAAGGCGGACTCAGAGCCTTTTCGCTAACGTTGGCCCGTGTGACTAATTTATTAATGTCGTTTGGGCCGTGGATGGGGCCGCAGCCGTTCCAACCAAGTCTCAGCAACATGGTCTGCATCACCGGATTATGAAAGAAATTTTGGGTGGATGATTTTTTCAAAAAGACTAAATATAGTCATTCGAGTTTTAATAGGACATTTTTGACAAATTGAAAAATTAGTCTCGGGTATTGGTGTATCATATGATTCGACGAATGTAGTATCATCATTGCAATGGATCATTCACAATAATTGTGTGTTCTCGAAATGAACATTATTATTACTTTTTAAATATTTTTGATAATTTATAATCTTTTAAGAAAACACCCCCTTTAACACTAACCCGAAAAGCTTTTCGAGTGTGGCAACAATTTTTAGATCCTCGACACTCATAAACACGCGACAGGCAAGCAGAAAAGAGTAGTGCTTGGTGAGTGGCAAAACCACAACAGTGTCCTTTTTTTCCCAGTGGGTAACAAAGTACCAGCGGGCAATGGTATCCATCAGACCGAGGTGGCCTTGCAACACCAAAGGTTGGAAAAATTTCCGGACAAAATTAGCGTTTTCTAGGTATTCATCCACGGAAGAGATTCGTGTGGAGTGTTTGCATTTCTACTCGATTTCTTATTGAAAAAGAGGTAGATGACAATAAGAAGAAAGAAACCAAGGAGGGAGAAATGGAGGATTTCCATTGTAAGTTTGTAATTTCTTCTGCCTATCGGCAGTGTTATATTTGTGTGTGTGTTTTTATTGAGATGAGCTTCGCACCACAGGTGTATTTATAGCATGCATGCAGCACTTGGACTTGGTTTAAATAAGGGATTTAAGGAATATTCCTTCTTTTATTCTTCTTCCATGAATATAGTTTCTGGTTTTGAAGTTTTACTTTACGTCATGCAAAAATCCAGGAAAATAACCATAAAATACAACTCCTCACATACACGTAAATTCCACACACATTTCATATGTGGGACCCACAGATCTTATCATAACCTTCCTTTCGAATTATGTATCGCATTATTTGCATTCTATAGATTGCACTTGACGTTGGTATCTTGGGTTTCTGAGAGTTTTCTGTGGCTCCCTAGTAGATATGTGTTCGAGAAGAATGTTTAGTAAGTACTCACTTCGTCTCAATTTGTTTGCTCGCAATGAAAATACGTGTAATTTCAAACCCCTACAAAATATATTTCTATATATTATTTTTTAATTTGTTTCATACCAAATTAAAGTGCTCATTGAGTACTTTAATTTGGTGTAAAAAATTTTTAAAAATATTATACAAAAATACATTTTTTAACATCTACAAAAATACACGTTTTCCAAAGCGAGCAAACAAATTGGGACAAAGGGAGTATTTTTTTTAGAAAATATCTTATTTACGGAGGTTCTGTAAATGGGGGATTTGCGCCAAGCAAATCCCTGCGTCCATTCCGAGATTCAACGGCTCAGAGCCGTGCGCACTCTCTCTCCTCCTTAAATGCACTGTAGATGTTAAAAAAAAAAAAAACTATGCACGGGTCCGAGCCGTTAGATCTCGGGATGGACGGTGGGGATTTGCTCGGTGCAAATCTCTCATTTACGGAATCTCCGTAAATAAGATATTCTTTTTTTTTTATTTTTTTATCAGTGAAAGGGAATTCTTTTTTGTTTTTTCTTCTTCCATGAATATAGTTTCTTTATTTTTTTTGACCTTGTGACTTCACAAACTTGAGTTCCACCTCTTCCATTTACCACCCACTTCAACTTTGTGAAGGATGTCTATTTGGCAAACAATCAAGAAGAAGTCTTCCAAAAGAAGCTATTCAAGAGCGAACAAGCCCCTTCAACTTGTTCGCTTTGATGTTTGCGGGCCTATCAATCCACCATCGCAAGGTAAGAATGGGTATGTTTTGCTATTTATTGATGACTTTAGCCTACAGTTTTTTGAAAAACTGCTCGAATTAAGCTTTTTCCGGTATTATTTTTTGATGATTTCTCACAAAAACTCTTGAAAAAACCTATTAAACACACTAGATGGTTTGGATCATCAAAATTCGATCGGGATCAATGAGGTGTGAATTCTTTTTAAAATCCGAGATCTTGGACCGGCATATATATATGATAATGATCTCCTAAGGGATCTCTTATTAAAATTTGGTGCGGACCTCACATTTCCGGATCAAATTTTGACGATCCGAACTGCTCAATATTTTTAAAATGCATTTTTAAGGGCTTACATGAAGAGTCGGCAAAAACAAAATACCCGGAAGGGCTTGATCCAAACAGTTTTTGGTAAAACTGTACATATGTAAAATTTTACCGAAAATTGTTTGGATCAAGCCATTCCGAGTATTTTTTTTCGAAAATTTCCTGCGTACATCTTGGAAAACACATTTTAAAAACATTGAGCGGTTCGGATCGTCAAAATTTGATCTGGAAAGTTGAAAAAAAGCTAGGTCCGCACCAAATTTTAAATAAGAGATCACTTAGGAGATCGGGATCTATATATATATAACTCACTAAAAAATCGCTTTCCATATCAATCAAACAATTTTCCTTTAACTCACTAAAAATTCGCTTTCCATACTCATATAAATATATTGATATGAAGAAAAATATTTTCTTTTAAAAATCCCCGAAAATTTTGTTTTCCATATACTAAATATATTTATATCAAATGTGTAACACCATGACTCTTCGTAGTTTAATGTTTAAAACACAAATACTATTTTGATATAAAAAACTGACAAGGTAACAATAGTTTTGGTAACATTTTTTTTTTTACTAATAATAATTTGGTAACTATACTTTTTCCTCCAATCGGTAATTATATTCAATCCTGTTTAGATCCCTATAACTGGTGTCTGGTTTTGTCTATTCTCATTTCTCTATAGTTAATTTTATTCTCTCAAGGAATGTCCTAGAGATTGTTTTGTTCGGTTGGCATCTTGCTAACTTTTCTTTTCTCAGGGTTGTGGTGGGGTTTTGTCTGGTGGACTATTTTCTCATCTACTTGTGTTGTTTGTCCCTACGTTTCCCTTTTAATATTTGTATTTCTTAAAAGATTAATAAAGTTTTTTACCGTTCAAAATAATCATATTGGGGATATTATTATTATTATTATTATTATTATTATTATTATTATTATTATTTGTCTTTCTTTTATTCTGATCAATATCAGTTGATAACTAGCTCATGCTCTGGGTGTGACATTTAATTAATGGCAATTCGATCTACTCTTTTTTTCCCAACATTAGAAAATTAGTGAATTAAGGATCGAAGGATATTTAATGTCCCTACATAAACTCTAACCCCAACTGACTGGGTAAACGTGGAATCTACTATCAAAAATTTTCGGCGTCCATTTTCTTTTGCTAAAGTCTTTTGAATCGTTAAGTGATTAATAGCCAATTTAGCTGGATTGATTATTTAAAATTGGCATGCAGTAAATATTTGGTGAATCCATTTAATTCCTCAAGTATTCTCTTTTTTGGTGAGAATTTTTTGAACGATCAAAGTCACCCTAATATATAAGATTAATTCCATTGGACTTCCAAAAAAGAAAAAGAAAAAGGAGACTTGGGTGAGGCCGGTGACCATCTACACACTTGTATATAAAGACAAACGGTGATCGCTTGCCACATAGTGGGTGTAAAGACCATTATACCCTTCATTTGTGCAATTTATTGTTTTGATAGTGGGGTTAGTTTGGTCTTTTCATGGAAAGTAAAACATGTGATAAGAGAGAGACTGGTAGGAAACTTTATTACATTGATCCACAGAAGAAGCCCGGAAACACGGGCACCCATCTGATTCCGTCCCATTTTAAATGTCCACTTTTATATTTTGGGATGTCTCAAAATAAGTGTTCACTTTCTATGAATAACCATCAAAGCATACCAAACTTTCAATTCTATCCCTAAAAAGTAGTCTTTGATTTGACACTTTTTGAAATTTATATCATTCTTAAATTAACAATATCTTTCAACATATAATATTTTTCGTGATTTTGAAAACTTTTTATAATAAAATGAATTGAAATCTATCAAACAAGATTTATATTTTATATTTTTTGAGATTCATATAAACAATTTAAATAAATTTAATTGACTTCACAGTTTTTAAGGTTACTATTGAAAATTTAGAGCAAAAATTTTAACTTCTTAAAAAGCTCGATTTTCCGTAGAGGACATTTAAATTGAGACGGAGGGAGTATTTTATTGGCTCTTGGTATCATTTCACAATCAACACTGAGATTCGTTACTATAATCAAATCGTAAATTGGTCTTTGTATATTGTTATACAACTTGCATGTCATATTTATGATGACAATATGAAAAGTCGTCGATAGTTGTTTAATTAACTACTCTCTCCGTCTCATAAAGTTTGATCACTACGAAATTACGTGTAATCTTCAAACTAAAAAATAATGTATTTACCAAAATAATTTTTGAAATTTTTTTACATCATATAAAAGTTCTCGATGAGATCTATCAGACAAGATCCATATTGACTAAAAAATTATTTTCGTAAGCACATTATTTTTTAGCTTGAAAATTGCACGTATTTTCGTAGTAATCAAATTTTATGGGACGGAGGGAGTATGAAAAGTCGTCGGTGGTTGTTTTAGAACAATGTGTAGAATTTTTATATCATAGTTTTAAGGTTTTGACTCCACTGTCTAAATTCTCTGGCTCTACTCGATCAAAACGTTTGGTGCGGACACTAGCAAGCATCTTGGCAATTTCTCTCCATAGGATGTTGCACTTTCGTGTTAGGATTTTGTTCATAGCTTCTGCATTTTTAAAAATCTTTTAATAGAAACTCAATCTCTTTTACCATCGGTGGAATATTTTTACAATGGACTCAGTGAGAGAAAATTGTGCTCTTAGCCTCTTACAATTAAGCCCTATTTACCTTTGAGCTTGTTCAATTTTGGTTGTTTTGACATTCGATGATATCATTTTGTTTTTGTGAGCAGTAGATGATAAGAACAAGAAAAGAAGCAAGAAGAGATTCGTATAAGAGTTCCATTTTAGTTTCTTCTGCTAATCTTGGCAATGTTATGTTTTCTATGCGTGTGTTTTATAAGCAGGAGGTTGATCAAGGTTCGCACAGGGCAGTTTCGGAGTGGCATACAGTATAGGAGAAAGGTGATGTAAAACAAATCGCAACAGATTCTTTGGAAAGATTTGATAAGGACAAAACAAAGAAGAATCATTGACAATATCTTTTGTACGACCATAAAGGGAGAGTTGGTATAGGTCCCACTATAGCAATTTCTTATGGTGTAAGGTCAACTCAAATATTCTTTAAGACATAAGATTCACTAGAATAGCAAAAAGACCTAACTACCCCCAACTTTATGATGTGGATTTCCCCAATCCACTAGCGCCGAGAACAGTGAGGATCTCGCCGTCTCGAGCCTCGCCGGAGATTTCATTCAATAGCACCTTCGATTTTCTCGATTTGTTCGACGATCAGACTCTATCGAAGCAAAAATCCGTTGGGCACTCATTGGATTTCTCTCGCAGAAGCGTTGATTCGGTTACAGGTAGGACCCCAAGGTGGGTGTACTTTTGGAGTGACGTCGCCGTGGATAGGCGGCAGTGGCGGAGGAAATTGAACTCGTCGTAGTCGTTGTGGTCTTCGTCGAAGTCGCCCGATATACCCAGATCGGAACAGCCTGAATGGGTGAAGGAATACGTGGGGCAGATTGGGGAGGTTTTGAGGGAAGGCAGGTGGGGTGAATCGGACGTGGATGAGATCGTACACGTGTTGGTGTCGGGTTTTTTCGAAGGCGGCGAGATGGTTTTGTTGAATAATTAGGGGGTTTTCGGAAGCAATAGATCTAAGTTCTTACGGTTAAGAACTAGAACTTATTCACTACGCCTTTGGTGCAGCCATTTGAACAAACTTCGCATTTGAAGAAGATGAAGATGAACCACTTATTTTTCCTCTGAAAAGTCCTTCGTTCAAAAAAGGATCTGAAAAGTCTTTTGTTTCCTCTGAAAAGGCTTTTGTTATCGTAAATAGAGTCTATATAATCACATCTTATGAGTTTAGATAACCATCTTCATTTTGAAAAGGTGGTTTTTTTGTTTAATTCAATTTTCAGTAAAATTTATAGTAAAATTTTATGTTAAAAGTAGATGGTTTGTGCTGCTACCTTGTAATGCTTGGGTGGTTGAGGACTTGATCCCAAGTAACAAAAATATGCCCATATAACTACATCTTATGAGTACAGATAACCACCTCTTGCGAATCAAGATAATCACATCTTGTGTGTCCAAATAACCACCTCTTGCTATTCCAAATATGGTTATCTGCGCCGGCAACTTTTCCGGCGAAATCCAATTATCCAGCAACTTTTCCGGCGCCGGCAAACTCTCCGGCGCCGGCGACTTTTCCAGGAAAGGTATATTTTGTATTAAATTTAATGTAAATGGTACATTTGTCTAGTAAAAAATAGAATGGACCTAAGAGAATAAAAAAAATGGTTTAGTGGATTAGAGGTGTTATGAAAACATTACGTGGACTAGATGTGTTATAAAAAGCTACAATAAACCCTATAACAATTCTTTAAAAAAGTTATTAGCATACACTGTTATTTTTTTTTTTTTTTTGAACAGCAAAGAAAGTAAAACAGTCTCATTAATTTTTTTTTTTTTGAACGGCGAAAATTTATTAATCTTTGGAAACATACAAAGATTAAAGGGATTCAAGCAAAGTAATAAGGCGGAAGCGGAGAAAACCTTCAAAGAAGGTACAAGTGAATGGAGACCTAAAATGTTGGTACGAAACCATCAAGACAGAAGAGACACCCCCAAACCAACCATATATGCAGGCAAACTATTTCCAAAGTCGTACCATGTGATAACCAGCATTCCCCAATGCATGCAAATTCATTATCAGTAGAACTACAGTTGTTGCAGTGGCTCTCACCTTTTAATTGATTTCAAGTTACCTCCAACATTCAACATAGGAACTATGAGACGCCTATTAAAAAATCCTGAACTGCTAACACCACAAAATCACAGGACTCCATATGAACATGACACTAAACCGGCATGAAGAGGATCAGGAAAACTAGCACCCCTAAAACCTTCCCGCGAACACCCCTAAATTATCCACACCGCTATATATATTTATGTATGTATATATGTATGAACTCCAAAACCGATAGGTCTTGTATCTTGGCCCTTTCCAGGATCAGGAACACTCAAGCTCAACACGAATGGAAGTAGCAGAGGGAACCCAAGCAGGACAGGCAGGCTTTAGAAGAGTTTTCAGAGATGAAAGAGGACATTGGATTCTCGGATATTTGGGAAGATTGGAATATTGCACAAGCCTAGAAGCTGTGTTGTGGATGCTATTTAGGGGGCTGGAACCAATCAAATACCAAGAGAGGGAGGAAGTTGGCATACAGTCTAATTCAACGGCAGCTATTTCCGTTATCAATGAAGACCATCTTGCTAATTCTCCTCATCTGATCCTGATCAAGGATTGTAAAGCACTCATGGTTGCCACAGGATGCTTTGTGAGACATGTTCCCTATGAAGGCAATATGGTGGCAGACTTTCTTGCAAACATGGGTGTTGATCCCAATCCTCAGGGCGAACATGAGAGGAGTTGCTTTTGAACATATTTAGTTTCCTATTTTGTTACTTTCTTGTGTACAAAAAAAAATTAGGGAAAAGCATTTACATGCCCTAGCTCATCTATTACACTTTTTTGGATACACTCTCTCATCTTTAAATATGAACACAGAGACCCCCTCATGCATTTAAACTTATCACTTAACCCCCTTTTGTCCAATATTTGGATGAAAAATGGTCATGTGACCTGCATGTGACTTGAAAAATATAAAAATAAGTCAATAATACCCTCATTTCTTCTCCAGATCCAAGCAAACCTCCCCTTTGGAAACAAGCCACCAATGCACCTCCTTGACCTAAAATTTTTTGGAGAATCATTAACATTTTGTTTCTTGATGTGGTTCTGAATGTCTTCAAATCTGCTGTATGGCCCAGAAATCTATGATAAGTACTGGTGGAAATTGGAGCTTCTCGGTTCAGGAATGGATCTTGGGTTTTGATGGTGGAAGAGAGAGGTGCAAAGTCAAGAAGAGTGACGGTAATGGAGGAAGACCACCGGTGGGCCAGAAGGAGGTTTTGTAGAGGGTGGATAATGCGGCATGGGGGTTGTTAAGGATTGAAGCTATGCTTTGGCAACTGGCGTCAGATTTGGATGGGGATGAAGTTATGTAATCGAGGCTATTTTGAGTGTTGTTGTTGGTGGGGCGAGTATTAGTGTAGTCTACGAACCTTCCAGATTGGGAGGTCTTGAATCTAATATCAAGTGTTAAAGACCATGAAATTAAGAAATTGGAGGAATAAAAATTCTTTAATTTTCATGAGAAGGAGTTAAAGATAATGAAATAAAGAAATTGGAGGAATAAAAATTATTTAATTTTCATAAGAACTCCTCTTTTTTTCTTTTTATTGAATCAAGCCTTATTAGTAGGGCCACATTTCTATTTTATAAAACTGATTTTTTCCACAAAAATAACGATTTTCTTTATTTTAATACAAAATATAGCCATTGTCAAGCTGGCTACAACGAAGAGTTGCTAGTATTTTGTTCACTAGGAAGAGTTAAAATTCACAAAAGAGTTCGTGTACAATAACTGAGTTGCTAGTATTTTGTTCACTAGGAAGAGTAAAAATTTCTTTAATTTTCATTTCCTTGACCTATTGAGCAAAATCCGCAATTCCGATTTAATGATTGCACAAGGACTCCTTTATGAAATAGAGATAGTACGTAATAGCTCTATTACTATTCCTATTATTCCTATCGTGGGAAAAATAGTAGTCTTGAGAGAGAGAGAGAGAATTGAGAAAGTTATAGGGAGATACATAAGGGTTTCTGTATGCATATTTGGGGTTCTATATCGCAATTGGAATAGATTGCTGCATTGTCGTCTTCTTCGCTTCCTCTGGTTTTCTTCTCACAACATTCTTGATTTGGATCTAGAGACAATGAGTAAAAAAAAAGTGGTGGAGGAAATGATTTTCCAATTGGCCCTAGAAATAAGAAAGGGCAATTATGTAATTGCAACCCTTTCCGTTAACAAAGTTAGCCCTAAATGGACAAAAGGGGGTTTAAGTGATAAATTGAGATGCATAAGGGTTCTTCTTGTTCACCTTTAAATATGAGAGGGTGTATCTGAAAAAGTATAATAGATGAGGTGGTGGAAGTGTTTTTTACCCAAAAATGTATGAAGTGAATGTCCCACTTGGCTCCCTTTTGAGTTAAAGTAGGGAATTAAACCCCCCAAAAATCAGTCTCTCTACTCTCCCTCCTCAAATTATTTTTGCTATAGTACCACACCAAATTTGGTGCGACCCTGTTCACGCACCTTTTGTTTTTTTAAATTGTTTTTTGGGGTTGATTTTCCCTGATTCTGTGCGCCAAAAGAGAGAAAGGAAGGGGAATAGGAGAAGGGAAAAACCGCAGGGCAGGGAGGCTCATGGACATGTGTAAACCTGTGTGGCTGTGTGGAGGGCAAAACATTTTAATGGCTGGGGGTCCACACTCCACTGTAGCGCACTACATTTTTTTTTATTATAGATTTAATGGGAATAGTTTAATATAGTAAAGTTAAAATAGAGAGTAATTTTGTGAGTTTTTGATAAACTGACTTGCTAATTTATAAAAGGTGTTTTTAAAATTAAATTTGATAAAAATTTTGGTTCTTCTGATAAGGATGCTCTTACAAGTTACAATCAAGTTTACAAGTGCAGCCCCAAATCTGAGTAGCCATTTCAGTTGAGCGTATGGGGTAACATATAAACTGTCTCCCTGGTTGGGCTCTACTTTCTTCATTATTTATAAGACTATTAAAGGGATTTACAGGCCGATCTAGAAATAGGAGGTGTCTGCCCTCCCACTCCAGCCCAATGTTGAAAAGTACCAATAAGGATGCCAATTAATTTTCTACCCAAAATACCTCTTCGAATTTTAATGTGTGTCTCTCCCTCTCCTATATTGTCGGGCCTAAAAATAAGAACGGCAGTGGAGGAAGCCACGTGTGCTAATCCTGATCCATTTTATCAAAGTGGGCCCCATCCTAAGACAAATGAAATAGCCATAATCAATCCCACGTCTCTCTCCTCTACTCTCTCACACTTTTCTCTTTTCTCTCTCTACTATCTTCCATCGCTTTCTCTCCAATTCTTTCTCACCTTTTGATTTTTCTACTTCCCAATATATTTGTATTGTATGTATGTATATATATATATATTACATTACACAAAAGGTTTTTTTTTTCTTTCAAAATGTTCTACGTGGCATTTCCATGTTTTAAAGATCTCTCATATCCCTTCTTCTAACAATATTTATAATAAAGCTCAAATCTAACCTTAATCTATTATTACATTACACAATGTTTTTTTTTTTAAATGTCCTACGTGACATTTCCATATTTTAATGACTCTTCTTCTAACAATATCTATAATAAAGCCCAAATCTAATCTTAGGACATCTACAGTGGGCTCTCAAAATGTCTCCTAAATGAGAATCCTATGTCCTCAAGTATTGCCTTCAATGGGCTCCCTATACAAACTCCTAACGCCCCGTTTGGCGACCGGAGATGATTTTGGGTGAATTTGTAATGAGGGTGACCCCACCTCATAAGAAGGGTGAATTTGTTAGTGAGGTGTTTGGATGGTACTTTGAGAAGAGGGATTTCAAAGGTAGATTTGATAGGATAATAGAACAAATGACCTATTTGCCCCCAATTTTTTATTTTAATAAACTAAATGAATTAATTTTATTATAAGAGCAATAATTACAAAAATGCAACTGAGGCAATTTATTTGCCACTAGTCATTTAATCATTTAATACAAGTTTTAAAAAATGCAAATGAGGCTTTATTTGCCACTATCATTTAAAGAGAGAGTACATTTCATATTAAAAAAATAATTCGTGAGTTTTTGGACAAAACAAACATCTCCACCCTTTATTTTGCTACACAACGTAATTACCCATTGCATTTCTCCACCTTCAACCTTCACTTTTGGACAAGGAACACACTGTTACCCATTTTCTGACAAAACCCACACAGATCGAGCAAACCCACGAGTCCACGACGAACCCAGCAGCTCTGGCGATTATTGGTGCTCCGCCGACAATTGCTACAAGTACCTCTCTCTCTCTCTCTCTCTCTCTCTTTCTCTCTTTTACACACACACAGAGCAAAAAAAAAAAACCCAAATCACCCCCGGATTTGGAGGGGTAAAACGGGTATGAAATCTACCAAATCCCCCATTGTTAGCTAACAATGGGGGGAGGCTGTCGTTGGCAAATTCGGGTGCTCCCGGATTGGTACTCCGAACAGTGTATTTTTTCCGCAAATTCAGGGGTGGCGTGCCAAACGCAGGCTTGTGGTGGGCTGTTTTACAAATCTGAGCGAGAGGCAAATCCGGATGTAAATCCGGTCACCAAACAGGGCCTAACGGTGGCTCCTAAGCTTGGTTTCTAGCACAATAGTCAAATTTAGGTAACCTTCTAGCTAATTCTAAGTGGGGCCAAAGTCTTTAAAAAAAAAATATTCATATGAAATCTTTGAAAAAGTTACTCCTAATTTTTTTTTCACACAATAAAGAATGCTATTGCTAGCTTGTTAGGTACACACATCCTCTCTAGATTTAACAAGCTCTTGGAGTGAAAAATAGACTCCAATTATACTTATGTGTGCACCTTAGAATAAAACTTTTGAGCAATTTTTAGGGAATCCACTGTTGATGCGCTTAAGGGTCAAGTTGTGTTTCAACCGTTTCAGAAAACTTGTTTTAGGCCTCTTTTAGCTAATAATCCAGATTATGAATTATTAGATTATTCATTTTGTCCTTATTCAATTTTTTTTTTTGCATTTGTTAGTTTTACATCAAGATTTTGTGATTTCTAGATTCGTCTCGTCAAGAGAAATCCTTAAACCACAAAATCTTGAAACTAAACTAACAAATGCAACAAAAAAATTGAATAAAAACAAAATAAATAATCCAATAATCCATAATCGGATTATTAGCCAAAAGAAGCCTTAGATCTAAGACAACTTTTGGTCAAACACATGTAGTTCACGTGTCATTTTCTCTCTTTCAAAAAAGCAGAAAAATCAATATATTTTCACATCACCCTTAAACTTCTCTGGTTGTGCTTTGATTGTCCCATCCATCTTCCGCATTAGATTAGATTTTGTAATTGCACTATTTTTATTTAATTTTAAAGGACTATTGACTATAATTTTAATTTTAGCCTTATTCAAAAAAACAAAAAGTTTTGACTATAATTTTAAACTTTTAGGATTCGTCTCGATGAGACAAATCAATAAACTACGAAAACTTGATGCAAAACTAACAAATATTAAAAAAAATTAAATCAAGATAAAACGAAAAAATCAAAAAATCAAATTTTTTTTTTAGCCAAACCAGGCTCAGTCAAGTTAAATCACAACCCTTTGATACGCTACCGATGAAAATTGTGAGAGACACATTTTACAAACTAATGTGTAATGTATTGTGGTTCAATCAGACTTTTGAAATATTTTTTGAAGATAGCTTCATTGATCCTTGATTCAAATTTCAAACAGAAGATACTTTATGTTCATTGGTTCAAATTTCGGCTTCATTCTTGCCATCAAACACTCTCTTGGACTTTTGACGGTAAAATCCTTCGAGGCAGAATCTTGGCCCTAGGATTGAAAGAAAAATTTAGTCACAGTAAAATCAGAACCCTCCAATATAACATAGAGGATAGTTGTGAAAGAGACATTTTATAAAACCATTGTATAATGTAATATATATATATATATATATATATATATATATATATATATATATATATATATATATATATATAATATTTGGATTTTAAAATCATGATTACTTCACCATACAAGTCTCCATAAAGAATTTCACATCACCTCAAACTTCTCTAATTGTACTTTGATTGTCTCATAAAGAATTTCACATCACCTCAAACTTCTCTAATTGTACTTTGATTGTCTCGTCTATCTTCCGCATTGATAGATTAGATTAGATTTTGTAGATTTTAATTGGTCCACAACGAGCATTTCAAACTCTAATATAATGTATTTTCATAATTAAGTTTGTAAATTTTTTGGCACCAAATTAAAGAGGTGTTCCACTAACAAAAAACTATTTTTTCCAAAATTTGAGACATGTTATTCTCTCACAATATATCACATAAAAACTGTGAAAAACTAGTTTTTTTGAAAAACTAACTTAGTAGAACACCCCTTAAACGGCTCATTCTGCTCTTTAATTTTGTGCAAAAAAATTAAAAAATTATTTATGAAAATTCAATTTTTTATGTTTGCAGAAAATACACGTGTCCCAGTGTGGACCAAAATTAAGGGACTGTTGGAGTGTTTAATTTCAAAAGGACTATTGACCACATTTTGAATAATTATATTTGGATTTTCAAATCAAGATTACTTCACCATAAAAGTCTCCATAAGGAAACATTCGAAAAAGTAATTTTATATGTAAACTTCGAATCATCCTCTACAACATTGTCTTTTAATTATATTTTAGCTCCCTATATGATGATAGTTGGAGTAGCAATCTCATAGTGTAAAAGCAAAAATAGAACAGTTTTTGTAGGGAAATGATTTTTGTAAAAATGACCAATAAATGATTTTTAAAACTAATAATACCAATTACATGGTAAAGTCTTTCAAAATGACAAAACTACCCTCCATGGGTTTGAACAGTAATATTTTAACATCTCAACCACACCCAACCATTTTTCTCTTGGGATTTCAAAACAACGAAGAGAGTGGGAGAGAGTAGAAACCAGACAACGAAGACAGAGGGAGAAGAGGAGAAACCTAGATCTGGACTAGAAGCAAGTAAGTTTATCTCTCTCTCTCTCTCTGAGAAGTAGATTGGTACTCCAATAGTTAATGTACCATAGATCTGAATTCAAGAACCATCATTCCACTCTTTCT
Source organism: Vaccinium macrocarpon (assembly GCA_022606695.1). Classification (NCBI taxonomy): domain Eukaryota; kingdom Viridiplantae; phylum Streptophyta; class Magnoliopsida; order Ericales; family Ericaceae; genus Vaccinium; species Vaccinium macrocarpon. The sequence goes on along the minus strand of CM040181.1, from coordinate 33,803,304 downwards.
TCCCTATGTGATTTATGAACTTTTTTTATGAACTTTTGATAGTGTTGGGTACAATGTTGTGAAGAACACAACAATGTTATTTAGGGGATGTAATGTGAATGATATGGTTGCCTAATATTATAGTTATTTATGTTTTATGTCAGTGAAAGAGAGTTTGGCTCTTTGCATCATATGACATTGCTTCATCTATGAATATCAATCGCATTATATGTCAAAATACAAGCACCAAAGTGGCTTAGTTTTTGAAGTCTAATTTGCCTGTGTCTTTTACTCCCTCCCTCATATAAAAATGTTTGTTTGTATAATTTTTAGTAGTCTAATTTGCATGTCTCTTCTCTAAAAAAATTGATTATTTGTGTAGATATTGTCATTATGAGTTTCTTCATGTTGAGACAAATAAGAAGCGTATAAAAATAGAGAACTATACCTAAACTATAGAATATGAGGAGATGGGATAATTATGGATGTATTTAGGTTTACTAACAATAAAACTTGATGAAGGACATGTCCCAAGCTCAATAATTTCGGGCGGTAGAAGGGTGGGGTCGTCGATGGAGTGGCCCAATTGCTATTGTCGTGACCGTTACTATTGTGAACTAAAAGCTCCTTTCAAGGTATTTGGAACGGATGAAAACCCCAGTAGGAGATTTTTTGCGTGTGCTAGATATTTGGTAAGTATATATGGTAGTTCGAAGTGTAGGTGAATTGATAACATAAATAGAACGCTTGCAATGATTTCATCATATTATTGTAAGATCTAAAAGCGATGCAAATTTTTGAATGGATTGACAAACACATATGCTAGCATGGGAAGGTGGTCATTCTCGAGCAAAAGGAGAAGATAGTGAATCTACAAAATGAGATGTAGCATTGGAAGCAGAAAGCCAAGTTTCTCAAAGAAAAAGTAACGGAGTGAACAAATTCATGTTTGACATGCCACAATCTATATAAATATATTTTCCCTTTAACAATAAGATGGTATCCTACACATTGACATGACCAACAAAGATTGAGCATGCAACAAGTCTTTTTTAAGTAGAAAAGGTATACTGAGTATTTTTTAGAAAGAGAACACATTATTACACTACCCGCAATAGTAGCAGGCATAATGTACTTTTATTCCCGTGTAAGTATCTATCATGCTAATATAAACCCAAGTAGTTCGTACAGGGCTACAGGTCCCTTCAATTTGTAAGTCTGAAATGTATTCTGGGCCCTGTATCTCCCCAAACTTCCCCGAGTTTTCATGTCAGAGTGTCGTCATGTTGTCTTGAAAATCCATGTCATGCTATACAATTCTCTTCCTCTCCCCACAAGCAGACAACTGCATTTGGGTATGAACGGCTTTATAGCATGGAAAAATCCAATAATTTACAGATGTCTAGCACATAAAAACGAAACTAGAAAGGAAAAGCGAGCTATCAAGGCTGTCATAGAAGGGAAGGATTCAAGGAGGTCTATAGCAAATTACTAAAAGCACAAAAATGCACAAATCCAGTGGAATGCCCTTGTGCAATCACAATCCTCTCTGAAACTTTTTGACAGTCAGAAATAAATTAGATATCAATAGATCCAGAGAGGACAAGGGAAGAAGCATTTTATCAAACAGATAGGGTGCAGAAACCATGTCAATGTTTTTACCAGCTTGGTTTGATTTTCTTCTATACGAACAACCCACAAAAAGAACACACACACACATATATTGGGATGGAAATTTGAATAACAAGAAAAAAAGAAAGGGAATAACATGATCGTCGTCGGTGCAACACGGTGGAAATAACCTGATCGTCGTCGATCGTCGGTAAGACAGAGAGCGAGAGAGATGGAGAGAGGTTTACTCGATGGATTTGAAACAACGTAGAAAGGGTTTCTATTGTTTTACAGAGGGAGGTAGCAAAAGGGTTTCTATGTTTTACAGGGGAAAATTATTGTCAAGGTATTTTGGGCATTGCAACTGAAAATTACCATGTATGTGTTATTTCTTTTCTTCTTATCATGTCTTTTGAATTTCCCAAACCATAACCACATTTTGGTCATTATTTGCTCCTAACACCACCTTTTGGTCATTTCCCATGATTTTTCAAACTCCCTTTTTGGTTAAATACATCCTTTTTTTTTTGTCTTTTAATGTAATTCATTGGATAAATTTGTCACTAAAAGACAAAAAAAACAGTGCACGTCTCAAAAACGGGGTGTGGAAATCACTACACAGTCTCATCTATTAGAGGTGCAATCTCTTGAAGGAATTCAGTTGTTTTATCCCTTAACACTTCCAGCAAAGCCATCAAATTCCAATTTGCAATCGTGCCACGAGAGCATGGTTCATCCCAAAATATCAGTTTCAGTTTTGATTAAAAATTCGTAAAAGCCAATATGTAGAATGTTAGTATTATTAAAATCAACAGACAATTGTACAAAACGACAAGTTTTAGGCTTTAAAAGGTTTCTAGTCTAGTCTAACTTATTTTAAGACTTTCAATATATTAATGAAATTTTTTTAAGAACTCAAGGATAATGCTAGATAAAAATACCCTTAATGAAATGGATAAACCTATTGGTACAGATTTTTTTGTACAGAAATTGTACAAATCGTTCTCGGGGACCCACTTTTGGATCCCACACGAGTGATCCGAACCGTTCATTATTCTTAGAACATTTTTCTAAGAGGTCTTACAAAATTTCAGCTCAATTGGACGGGTGAGAAGTGCTTGAACCAAAGTCCCACACGGTTAGAAGTGATTGAAATGATGAGACTTTGGTTCAAGCACTTTTAATCGTCTGACTGAGCTGAAATTTTGTGGGGCCACTTGGGAAAATATTCTAAGAATAATGAACGATTCGGATCACTCTTTTGGGACCCAAAAGTGAGTCCCCGAGAGCAATTTGTACAATTTATGTACAAAAAATTCTGTACCCATAGCAGGGTCCAATGAAATAGTAAATGTGCGGTTGTGGAGGAAAAATGTCATACAAAGTGAAGGAATCCTCGGAAATCCCGTCACATGAGATTGTTTTCGCCTTGTTCGATTAGTAGGTTTAGTTTAGTTTTGATGATGTAAACAGGTGTAATAAGTGGAGAGAGATAGAAAGAAATGATGATGTAAGCAAAACTAAAACAGAGCCAAAACCGGCCCAAAATTTTCAAACGAACACGGCCTTTGTCTCTATGCAAAAGCACAAATTTTCACTCTCTTTTTTTTATTATATATACATGTGTAGTCTTGTCGAAGATATCTAATTTTCTTGTCTGATTTTGAGTGATGCCTCTAATGATGATGAAACATGCGGGATTAATTGATTTCTCTCTTATTAATTTTGGAAGTGGGTTTAATTTTGAGGTTTAATTTTAAGGGGTTTAAGTTCTTTAGGGCAGGGTGTAGTGAGTTTAGGCATTTTGAGTTTAGACACTTAGAGTATTATACTGTTTCATGAGGTTTTAAAAGTTTAGGCATTTTCACAAGGTTTTGGAGTTTTAGGCACTTTCGCACGGTTTTAGATGTTTAGACACTTTAATTAGGTTTAGGGGTTTAGACACTTTCAAAGGGTTTTTGGGATTTAGACACTTTCATGAACTAGCTGAGGCATTTTTGGAACGCTGGAATGATTTATCCTTTTGGCATTAAAGAATTATTTTGTATCCTATTTTCATGATTGATTTCTATAGTATGTCCTTATCGAAGAAGCTCTCTAAAATCAAAAAGTAAAACAAAGTTCTTTGTTTTTTTGAACGGCCAAAAATACGACAGAGTTAACAAAATTACAAACATCAACCTCAAAGTTCTTTATTGATATATTTTTTTCGATAGATGATAGATTAAAGAATTTTATTACTCTTTGAAGAGAAACAAAAAATAAACGGATCAACGAAACAACGGCAAGCGTCACCCAAGGACCAAAACATCCAAGAAGGGAAGATGCTAACCGGACATAATAAACAATAGCCAAAAAACAGCTAGAACACAGAACGAAACACCATTTAACACACCAAACCACAAGTCACAAACCAGCAAAAAACAAAATGCCACTAGCAACGAAAGAAAAAACCACTAAAAACGCCATTACGATCAAACCCAACAACCTAGCCAAAACCACAGTCAACACAAGAACCGATCCGTCCGTTACATTTCTCCTCTTGAGGGGGCACTAACTGGTGGGCCAGCCATTAAGTACTAATTAACCAAAACTTCCTTAACTTGCCGATGTGGGATGTTACATTTCTCCTCTTAGCGGGACTATTTGTTGAGTTATTTCCTTCTGTAATGGGGCTATTAGTAGGTTGGACTTATAGTGATTATGGACTTTGTTATTACCAGTTTGATGTACAAAAATGATCTGAGATTACTTTTTTTTCGGTATTACTTTCTACCACACCCTCACTTACATGTGGTGAGGGTGTGTGAGCGTACTGAAAAAAAATGGTTCTATATCATTATTATTTTGATGTAATCCATAATTGTACTAGCCCATGCTCGCACAACTTGACCATTATGCTTTCATCATAACTTCAAGCATCAAATTTGGTGAGCAAAATACTTGGCACAAAACCACATAATTTGATCGCAGCGAAAACCAATAACTCAATTGTTATTGTTAACCAATCCAATTGATCAGGATCCAACAACTCCATCGACAGTACTTAGTCACATTTGAAAAAAATAAAATCAAATAAAGCCTATGAAATTAACATGTAAAGTGAATATATAACAATTACGTGCCCAATCAAAGGAGCCCTTGCATGAAACAAAAATAATCAATCCATACATACTACTGCAACTCCAATTACTCGATATGGACATGGCGGATGGAGTAAGGGCAATCCTTATTTGAATTCAAAGAGGGTGAAAGATTTTTTTTTTTTTTTACTTTTTCGTAAAGAAAAAGAAAGAGAGAATACATTCAAAATTTGAAAGGTAAGGGGAATCGAAGGAGACTGCGTGATTGGTAGGATTATGATTGACCATTCTTATCAATGCAAGATTCCTAGTGATTATGGACTTTGTTATTACTAGTTTGATGTAATCCATAATTGTACTAGCCAATGCTCGCACGATTTAACTAATATGCTTTCATCATAACTTCAAGCATCAAATTTGGTGAGCAAAATACTTGGCACAAAACCACATAATTTGATCGCAGCGAAAACCAATAACTCAATTGTTATTGTTAACCAGTCCAACTGATCTAGGATCCAACAACTCCATCGACAGTACTCAGTCACATTTGAAATAAATAAATAAAATAAAGCCTATATATGAAATTAACATGTAAAGTGAATATATAACAATTACATGCCCAATCAAAGCAGCCCTTGCATGAAACAAAACTAATCAATCAATGCATACTACTCCAACTCCAATTACTCGATATGGACATGGCGGATGGAGTAAGGGCAATCCTTATTTGAATTCACAGAGGGTGAAAGATTTTATTTTTTTTTACTTTTTCGTAAAGAAAAAGAAAGAGAGAATACATTCAAAATTTGAAAGGTAAGGGGAATCGTAGGAGACTGCGTGATTGGTAGGATTATGATTGACCATTCTTATCAATGCAAGATTCCTATTTTAGGCTGAAGAAATCTGCCTATAAAATGCACTTTGCCTTGCAATGAGAAACTCATCTTCTTCACACACACAAAGTTAAACTTTGCCGATAGGCAGAAGAAAATAAGATGGAAATCATCTATTCTTCTCTTCTTGGTTTCTTTCTACTTCTTGTCATCTACCTCTTCTACAACAACAAAACGGGTGGAAATGCAAACCTTCCACCTGGGAGAACCGGATTTCCCGTGATAGGGGAAACCCTTGAATTCCACTCCGGCGGGTTGAAAGGTCACCCCGAGAAATTCATTTTTGATCGCATAGCCAAGTACTCCTCCTACGTTTTCAAAACAAGCCTTATTGGCTCACCAGTTGTTGTTTTTGGTGGATTAAACGGACACCAATTCTTATTCTCCAACGAGAACAAGCTTGTCCAGGTTTGGTTTCCCCCTGCTATCTACAAAATCTTTGGAATCGCTGTAGCCGATTCCAAGGAAGAAGTCATGAAGATCAGAAACTTTATCCTAACCATGACGAAACCAGTGGCGTTGAAAGGCCACATTGGTTTAATGGATACCTGCACCAACTGGTACTTCAATACCTACTGGGAGAAAAAGGACATGGTTGTGGTTTCCCCACTCATCAAGCATTACACTTTTTCGCTTGCTTGTCACATGTTTATGGGCCTCGAGGATCCAAACGTTATTGCCAAACTCGAGAAACCTTTCGATGTTGTGCTAAAGGGGTTGTTTTCTCTCCCTATGGACTTGCCTGGAACCCCATTTAATCGTGCAATCAAGGCTTCTAGTATAGTAAGGAAGGAACTTTTGGTGATTATCAAGCAAAGGAAGATAGATTTGGACGAGGGAAGGGCATCGCCAACTCAGGATCTCTTGTCACGTATGCTTTTGACAAGTGATGAAGACGGCAACTTCATGCCTGAGGTAGAAATTGCCAAGATGATATATAACACGATAACTCCAGCCCAAGACGGCGTCATCTCTGTCTGTAGTTCAATTGTCAAATACCTTGCTGAATTGCCTGAGGTCTACCAACGAGTTCACCAAGGTATGTCATAGTTTCATAGTAATGCTTTAACAGTGATCACACTTAGCTATCAGGCTAATCTAATGAACAACGTGGATGAATTAAATGATTTAGATTATAACAATTATAATTTTTGAGCATGGTAATGAGTACAAAAATTGATTTCGGTCACTAGGCTTGCCCTCTCTGATGCCTTTTACGTTTGTCTCCCGACATCCCCTACCCATACCCCCAATGATTGGAGACTAGATGAATTATGTTATTGTTGTTGTTGTATTATAATTTTTAGAAGAAGAATGTTCGATCCGTCCCAATTACTTACTTTGCCTAGAACCAGTGTGGTGTGTTTTGAGTACGCAGTTTTACATGAACAAGAATTGTGCATGCATGAGTAATAATGTCCATATATAGGTTATGATGTCAATATTCTTTTCTTCTTTTTTTCCCCTATGAATAGAGCAACTTGAGATTGCAAGATCAAAAGAACCTGGTGAATTGTTGAAATGGGAGGACATTCAAAGAATGAAATATTCATGGAACGTGGCATGTGAAGTGATGAGACTTGCACCTCCTAACCAAGGTTTATTCAAAGAAGCATTAAAGGATTTCACCTACAACGGTTTCTCAATTCCAAAGGGGTGGAAGGTAATAGCAACAATAATCTGAAGAAGTTATCCTATGGTCCATATATATTGTTTTTATTAGTCTGTATATGATGTATTAGACTTTATCACACATCGCTCATCTATGCCACCCAAGCTTGGTTAATAAAATCTAGAGGCTACTTCACCTAATGCCAATTGGTTTTGAATTTAATGTTTTAACATAGTGTCAAAGCTAGACTTTTGAAGGATTTTGAACAAGATTCTCTAATTTATTATTCCGTTGTTTATGCCATAAATACACCATGTTTCGTTATGATCTCGATATATATGTAGATTTGTTGTTGACATCTCCATGTGCGAGTCAGGAGTCATACGTGTGGGGGTGTAATGGAATTTTCTCCCACATCAGTTAGTTAGCACCTCTAAAACTCGTATATGAGCCTGTGTAGCCTCTTCACTCACTGTCAATTAGTTTTCAGTTGGATGTTTTAATATGTTATCAGAGTTAAGTTTTTGGAGGCTTTTCCCCTTTGTTTGTGCCATAGTTGCACTTTGTTCCAGATCCTTTATTGACCTCTCCAATCATTGTCAATTTGTTTTGAGATGGATACCTAACATTGGTATCAGAGCTAGGTTTTGGGTGGCCTCACCTCACATGGTTGAGTCTTCGTGGAGTAATCTAGAGGTTACTCCACCTACAACAAATTGGTTTTAGGTTGGAACTCTTTAACATGGTATCAGAGATTGGGTGGCATAGATTGGCAAGAGATCATGTGTTCAAACCTCTCCGCCTACCAAATGAATAAAACTTATGCGTGTTTAACCCGTTTATGGAGGAAATTAAAGTATGCCTACACATGAGGGGGCGTGTTAAGATTGTAAATAATAAAGTTATCCCTCTCTCTGAGAACTTAAGCTTTTAGTTGAGTTAGTAGTTGGTATAAAGGATGCTACAGTACGCCCCCTTGAAAAGAGTCCCATTACATATGTTTTCTTGTACTTGTTACATAGGATTTTGGTACTATACGTTTTTTTTTTTTTCCATGTTACATATGAACTTTCCCAATAGTCAATAACTGCTGGTTTGAGCTAAACCGTGCATGCTTGTTTTTTCAAGAATCAAATTTGTGACAAGATATCTTCCAGAGAGTTTGATGGATTTTGATTTAACTTTTTTATTTTTTGCTTGTTGTTAATCAGTTACATTGGAGCGCATTAACGACTCATAGGGATCCCAAATTCTTTCCTGAGCCAAACAAGTTTGATCCATCACGATTTGAGGGTTCCGGGCCAGCTCCTTACACCTATGTAGCATTTGGTGGAGGACCAAGGATATGTCCCGGAAAAGAATTCGCCCGGACGGTAATACTCGTGTTCATGCACCACCTAGTCAAGAGGTTTAGGTGGGAGACAATTATTCCTGATGAGAAGATTGTTTATAATCCCATGGCTAATCCCGAAAAAGGGCTTCCAATTCGCCTCTTTCCCCACGAAGCTTAGTTATGTTACCACTTTAAGCTTCATTTACAAGTATGCGGTGGACGTTAGAGAATTGGAACAATTGAGTGAATGAGAGAATGTGAGTTGCAATTGTGTGTTTAAATTTGCTGTATCTGAAATTTAAGTTTGTTTTATCTTATGTTTCTTGAAAGTGACTGTGACATCAAAAATTGTTGCTCTCTGCGTATCGTAGTTTGTTGTTCAATATTGTGAAATAAATGTTGTTCTAATTTAATATTTTACATTTATATTTTATGGAGAAATTCCAAGTAAATAATTATGTTGGAGAGCTTTATGGAGTTAGTTTTTTACATTGACTTGGTCTCCTTATTATTCTCCAACAAATAAGATCACTATCCTATAACAGTTCCTATATAATAGTAACAGTTCCTATATAATAGGTTCCGTTGATTTTGTTAATATTTTACAATGTTAATTCTGATTGTATAAGATATAACGTTAGTTGGTTCCTATTTTTACTCCTAATAATCAGATTTTTCTCAACAACTAACTTACATTTGGTTGGTTATATATTAAACATTGATTTACTTTGTTTTATATATACAACAAAGCGTTAACTCCCTCTCTCTCTCTCATTCTCCTATATACCGTTGGCCTACAATTCTATTTACTGCCATAAAATCAAAAGCTTCATTCTATGCTTTGTCTTTCTTTAACCTAATCACTAGTGCTCCATATCATATATATATATATATATACACCACACTCTTTCCAAATTGCCGTACCTTATATTGCTATTGATTTTATTCGGATTTCGAGTGTCGGAAAACAACTTAGTTCGTGAGTTTGCTTCACTGCACAGAAGGAGGCTCGTAGGTCGTTGTATATTGGGGAAAGAGCGCCATTCAACCCCGTGCAGGAGGGGTGTATCTTTCCTAAGGAGAGCGCTATTCGCGTGCCTCGACCATAACCCCATAGGCTATTCTAACTTCTCTCTTTTAATATTAATTTACATTTGGTTATTTATTGTTTATTGGCATTTTTATTTTTAACAGTTAATCCTAATCTATAATTTCTCCAACAATAAATAGTGCTCGAGTTTCGTGTAAATCTCTCCTGTCGTCAATTAATTTCACTTCTTCCATTATGGTAACCATGCATTAATCCTCCCAAGGAAAAAAGAAAAAAGAAATAACATGCAATAAGTTATTGGATGGAAACCGAAAGATTGGAAACAAGAAATATATCCAGTCTATAACTTATTGTTATATACAGAGTTTCACCCATCAACACACAAAGTGACAAGGAACTAATATAAAGTTTCAAAGAGCAAAAATGAATTCGTTAGCCATGAACCCTACAATAAATAGATACCTAACGGAGTTCGAGTTGAGAACATAAAGCTTTCCCTAAAGAATCAAAGCCCCAAGTTTTATCCTAGAATTAACAATTGCAGTGGAAAACTACTCCATCAAATATGAGCCAAAGCATATCTACATAGAGGACCAGATGAATTTGCCACTTTTATGCAGAACAATTTTGTTCACTCTCATTTTGTTCATCTTTGCGATGGAATATTTATCTTAGGCCTCAGATGTAAAATCAAAACCGCTCATTTGTCTCAATTTAGTTCATTTCTTTGGAGCCCATGCAAAAATTGAGTTCAATCCAATATCACTAACTACTTTTTTTAATGAAAATAAATAAAACTCTAGATGAAATAGTTTTCTACATCTAATTGAGCTAATTTTTTGCGTGGTCTCCTAATAAGTGAATCTAGACAGAATGAATGGTTTCAATCATTGAATTAAGACACAAAATGAGATACCCTCCCTAAGGGTGCACAAAATTGCTCTCTTTTATATATGGTGCCCCCAAATTTGTAATGCATACGGTGAGTACCATGGCCCGAACTCACGACATGGCATATGACATCACAAGAACAGTGACACCACTAAATTCAAACCTTTGCCAATGCAGATGACGTGCTGAAAGAAAATAAATATGGTGGTTTCAATGGCGGAACACAGGAGAGGAGTTGGCACGTGCCACCCCCGATTCCCGGTTTCTTACCAAAAAAAAATTCATAATTATTTATTAATTATGTTAGGTGGGTCGAATATTATTAAGTATTCATGCCTTGACTAGCACTAGCAGTTAGGCACTTGGTCTTTTACGCCAGTATGCAAAGCGTCCATCAATCTAAATTATTTTTAGTGTAAATTAATTCCAATTCAAACTTCTCCCTTTGAGAAAATCAAAATTATTTTAAACATTAAAACATCCATCAATCATTTTCATGCAGCCAAAAATCAATTAATGGTGGTCTAGCCTTCATTCTTGACTCTCCCAAGACAAATAAGTCAAGGGAGTCAATTGACACAAAAGTTTTCCAAACCTCTAACTGGAGTGAAGTCCCTTGCATCAGAAAGCCACCAAAACAAACAAAGAAAAAGCCCGAGGCAGAATTCTGCAAAAAGAAAAAGAAGTCTATTGAGGTATCCGTGGGCATCCCTAAATCCAAAAAAGGTGGAAAAAAAATGGAAGAATTATGTGGTGGTAAGATCAACGACAATTGCTGCAGCTCTTTCAATCTCTTCTGAAGGAATAAAAAATAGAAACAGATTCATTCTTGACGAAGAGGAAGCTACTGGACAGTCTCTAAAATAATTGGGAAAGATTTCCTGGGAAATGAAGAGGAGGTAATTAGTAAAATCATGATCATGAATGATGTAGAAGCGGACTCGAAAATGTAAGTAGAGTTCTTTTTTAAGGCTGGAAGTCAGTAATATGAAGATCTTGTCTGGGAATATCAGGGGATTGGGAAAAAAGGAAATTAGGGGTAAGCTAAAAAAAACTGTTTTGAGGCAGAGGTGTGGTTTTATTCAGATCCAAGAATCCAAGCTCAAATCAATCATTAATTAATTACTTTATCAATTCAATTTGGGGTCACACAAAATCATATTGAGTCAGTCGATCATTTCTTATTACACTGCAATCTTGTGGGAACAGAGGGCTCTGCTGTCCCCGGCGATTTCGGGGCGGTCCGGTTCCGTGCTGATGATCGGAAACGTTCACGTCGAAGAGCTCACCGAGTAGAACAAGTGTACTAAAAATTAGCTCAATCAAATATTATTTAGTACCTAATCGAAACATTTTTATCTTGAAGAGAATGCATCCAAAACACTAGATCATACCCACCCAAACTCATTATTGCTGAGTTATATTTGTACCGATCAGGTACTAAATAGTATCCAATTGAGCTAATTTTTGGTACACTTGTTCTACTCGGCGAGCTCTTCGACGTGAACGTTTCCGATCATCGACACGGGACCGGAGCGCCCCGGAATCGCCGGGGACAACAGGTGCTGTCCCTTGCTAGGGACAGCAGAGCCCTCTGTTCCAATCCTATGTGGCAATTATGGTCTAATATTATTCTTGTGTGGCAATTATGGTTTAATATATCGATCCACTATTGGTAGTGGATCAATCCAAAATGCTCTGATCATGTTTTTAACTTGAGTAGATCGATCCACTCCTTCACTGGATTAGAGGTGTCAAACGGGCCGAGCCGGCACGGGCACAACACGTCGGGAGGTGGCACAGTACGCTAGAGGCACGGTAAAATCCTGGCATGGCACGGAACGGCACGGTATAAGTTGGCACGCGGCACGGAAATGAGCGGGCATGGCACGGGCATGGGCTAAGGGGTCACGTGGCACGACACGACACGGTCTTCTACGGGTACAGTAAGAAATCAACGTGGCACAAGGCACAGCATGACACGACTTTATTCTAGCATGACACGGTGGCACGGGCATGAGCACGGAAGTTGGCACGACACGGCACACGGACATGGCACGGCACGACACGAGCACGGAAGTTGGCCTGGCACGGCACAGCACCAGCATAGAAGTTGGCTTGGCACAGCACAGACACGGCACAAGGAAAAAAAATGTTAAATAATTTATTTGTATGTATTTTTTGATAATCACAAAAATAAAAAAGAATTATTTTTTGGTTGTGTAACTTGTTTTAGTGAATTATATATTTATATCAAGTTTTAAAAAAATTAAGTTATGAAGAAAAAAATAAACAAGAGGGAAAAAGAAGTTACAAAAATTTTATTGATTTATTTTATTTTATATTTTAATTTAGAGAGAGAGAGAGAGAGAGAGAGAGAGAGAGAGAGAGTTTGGACAAAAAAGTAAAATAAGCTTTTAAAATACTTTTCGACATGTTTGATAATTGATCCATTGCCTTTTATCTAATAAAGATTTTGAAAAAGTGAAAAAAAAATTTAAAAAATAGTGTTTTGCAACTTGTAAGTAAGTAGCTAAGTCATGAACAAAAAAATAAAAAATTAAAAAATATTTTTTTTGTAGAGAGAGAGAGAGAGAGAGAGAGAGTTTGGACAAAATAAAATAAAATAAAATAAGCTTGTAAAATATTTTTTGACATGGTTGATAATTGATACATTGCCTTCTATCTAATAAAGATTTTGAAAAAAATATTTTTTTTCCCTTTTGTAAGAAATAAAAAAAATTAAAAATAGTGTTTTGCAATTTGTAAGTAAGTCACTAAGTCATGAACAAAAAAATAAAAAAATAATTAGAGAGAGAGAGAGAGAGAGAGAGAGAGAGAGAGAGAGAGAGAGAGAGATGGACAAAAAAAAGAAAAAAATACAAATTATTTTCATAACAAAAATTATAGAAATTCAAATTATAGGAATTATATTCTTTTTGTTAAATTATATTAGAGAAATTATTAGATGTTAAATTATATAAATTATAGAATTATTTTTATTAAATTTGGTTATAGAAAATTAAAAATTATACTAAGTCATGATTCTCATGAATAAAAAAATTAAAAAATATATTTTTTAGATTATATATATTGGACAACAAAATAAAAAAAATTACAAATTATTTTTATAAAAAAATGATAGAAATTCAAATTATAGGAATTATAGGAAATTCAAATTCAAATCACAAACACACAATACAATAATGGGTCTCCACTTTCTGGACCAAATTTCTATGATCAAAACCGTTAGATGTGTTTAAAACGTGTTTTCAGTGTCCTTAGTGAGGATTTGATCACTACCTGGAAGTAGTTGATCACTTGATCAGAGTAGATTTTCGTAAAACTACTTTACGAAAACCTTGTCCAATCAAGCCCTTCCGAGTGGAGTTTTTTTCCCAAATCCTTGCATAGGACCTTAAAACAATGTTTTCAATACATCTAACGGTTCTAATTTGGAAAATTTTAATTAGGTGACATTGAAGTGGTGCATTATAGTACTGAAATTCCACAAGAGACGCTAAATGTGTTCTGATCGTGTGGTTACCGATATCGGATGGTCATCAATTTGGGGGAGAATGATACAATTGATGAGATACTAAATCGTAACGGTTCAGATCGAACATTCGAAAAAACGACTCTGCACCTGCCTTGCAATTCTATACATCAAACTCGCTTCTATGCGAACCAAGCTACTATGTTATAGTATAACATACAATAACCACACAAACGCAACACAACTATGACAATCCACACCGTTCACTTTGTTTGTGTTAATGTTTTAATGACTCTCACCAATATTTTCATTTATCGAATTTTGAAAGGTCATTCATCGCAACACAATTACGAAGATCTTCACTGTTCATTACAAAAAATGGCTTTTGGGTCCCATTTTTTGGTCCCACACTAGTAATTTGAACCGTTAAATAATTTCAACATAATGTTTTGTATGTGTTTGCAAAAAATTAGGTCAATTGGATATGCGTGACTCACCGATCCAAGGTACGCACATCCAATTGATTTCAAAACTTGCAGTTTTGGATGTACCAGTTATGCATATCCAATTGATTTGATTTTTTGCAAGGTCGTACAAAACGCTATTTTAAAAATATTTAATGGTTCGGATTATTGACGCGGACCAAAAAGTGGGACCCAAAATTCATTTTACAAAATGAACAGTGAGGATCAACATAATAGTTTTTTAGGGGGAAAAAAACTGACGCCTTTTTTTTTAGGCACTAAATTTCCTTCCCCCTTTTGTTTTCCCCCCAAAATCCCCCCACTAAATAATTCCCCCCAAATTCCCCAGAATCTAAAACCCCTAAAATCTGCAAATGCCCTAAAATGTCCCTACTTGCCAATCGGAGTGAGGCAATCTCACCTTATCCACACTCCCACCACAACCTCATCAAATCCCTCTTCCACATCCCATAAACCATCCAAATCTAGAAGAAAATCTAAGTACTACTTCAATAATTCCTTACATTGAGAAATACTCCTAAGAAACTTCATTACTAGTGGCGCCAGTGATGGAAGAAGGGCTGCACTATTCGACTTCGCGGCTTGCTGCTGGTCTTCTCGCCATGTCCTCCTCCAACGCCAGTATCCTCGAAGACTACCTCGAAAAGAGCAAAGTTAACAAGGTTTGTTTTCTACTCTGCTGCTGCTGCTTTCTCCTCCGCTGCCAAAGCCGGTGTCCTCCAAGATCTCGCCAAGACAAAGGTCTGAATCACACATAATCTGTTGTTGCTTTCTTGTTCCAAGTTAGTTTACTTTTTCCCTTAGCAATTTGGTTGATTGTGTTTGGTTTTAATGCAGAAAGTGAAGTTCCTTTCTGAGGATATAGAGTTGGAGTGCAAAGGAAGGGACAAGTACAAGTGTGGTTCTAATGTGTTTTGGAAATGGTGAAGAAGTGAGAAATGTTCTCTCTCTCTCTCTCTTGGTCTTATTTTCCACTACATTTGTTTTAGTATCCTTTTCAAAAATAAAAAAATAAAGCCCTGTATTTATTCCAAATGGAAAATTCTGAGTTAATATGTTGTGTATTGTGTAATATTTTGCTATTTGGTTGATATATGCAAATTTTTGTTTAATTTTTTTTAGTACCCGTTTGCTTCTTTAGTACAGGTCGGATCAAGGACTCCGAGTTTGTTGCCATTTTCGACGCCGATTTCAAACCCATACCTGATTTCTTTCACAAAGTAGTTCCCCATTTCCAGGTATTATATGATTCTTCTATGTTGTTTGTGTTACATTTTTGTTATATTATGAATCAATAATTTGAAATTGGGCAACTCTGCTACTTGTTTATGTAGTATATATAATTTCTATGTCACATTTCAAGGTATTGAATCTTGTAGTTTTAAAGTTCCATTGATTAGACTATGTGTTCCTCAGACCGTTCTCAACTCAAATGTGATTGAGTAACATGGCTACTCATTTAAGTACAAGTTCTTTGCAAAACTAGAATTTGAACCAATCTTCCTCTTAGGCAAACAGACATATAGATACACCTGTACATATTCCTATGTTTTCTGTATGTGTGTGAATATATGTTTCCGCCCATGATTTTGTCAGAATTTCTAGGAATCCGATTGAAGGAAAACTGTGGCCGTAGTGATCATAGAAATTGTGGAAGTAAATATTGAAAACTAAATTTCTGTAATTTTAGTAATAATTGAAGTTGGTGATGTATGACTTTATGCTAGTAATGTTTATTAACCGAAAGATGGATTCTCAATTCTTTTTGCATTTATAGATTTAGTGATGCAAAATCGTACTAGTAGTGAGATTCGGTGGCATCACTATTCATTTCTCATCATTTTTCAATTTTTTCATTCATCTAAATAAGTCAGTACTTTTATGATCCCATCAAAATAATTTTCACAATCCAAAAGACATGCAAGTCCATAGAGCTCATTCTCTCTCATGTCGTTTCTCTTCAAATCTTTTGCAGTATTAACTAAGCATATCTAATAGTAAGCCATCTTTCAAGCTCATTATATGACATGAGACCTAAAAAATAACCATCACTGGTCTATGTTTTTTTTTTTTTTTTGGCAAAAGTCAATATTATTAGAATAGTTAGATTAGTACGTTAAAAGAGGAATTAAACTCCTAACGCCTAAGTGCACTCCTGACACCATTGAGCCAAAGGCCGATGGTTTGTAATTTCTCAAGCAAAAAAATAGTTTTGCCATTACTTAGTCAAATTTGGGATTAGAAATGTCAAAGCCATTTATTCCCACAATAAAATTAAAAAAAACTACTTCAACTGTTTAATAAATAAAGAAAGTACTTCAACTATTTTTTTAAAAAAATCCGAACTTACAAGTGGTAAGTCATCCAAACTATAACACGATAAGAAGACACGGCATTGGCATGACACGACTAAAAAAACGCACGGCACGACACGATACGACACGACAAAAAAGGCATGGCATGCCATGACAAAAAGGCACGACACGACATGATAAAAAAAGGAACGGTACGACACAACACAACACGAGTAAGTCAATGCCACGACACGGCACGATTAACTAATCGGGCACAGCAGGACACGACTCGACTTCAAAAAAGCACGGCACGGCACGGCACAATGAAGTAAATGGGCACGGCACAACACGACACATAGCACGGTTGGCATGGCACACCATGGCACGATGAAGTAAATGGGCTCGGCACGACACGAAGCACGGTTGGCACGGAAGTTGAATGCCACGGCACAACACGACACACATTTGACACCTCTACACTAGATCAATCCACTATTGGTTTGATGATGCCTTTGGTCACTCCCTTGGCCTTCCGTTTATCCAGACTTCCTTCAAAACACTAAAAAGAGTTATGGGACCCTCAGGGAGGTGTTCCTTGGTCTCATGCATGCTTAGTTACTCCCGAATTCCACCGGGAGTCTTTGTGAGCTTGCGGCATGCTTTCAATCCAACGGCCTAACTTGTGACTTTTCACATTCCTAGGCCTCGGCCGAATCATCGTTCTGTGGCTCGTGAGGCTTGTGAGGCCCGGTGTTGGCGTGCCATGGGGCACGTGACCCTTGGTAACTTGGGATGATTCCCAATGCACTCCAAAATGCGCTTATTTGCGTGTTTAACCTATAACTATAAAAATAAATATAAATAAATAAATAAAAACAACACTACGCGCATATCAAACATATAAGGCGTTAAAACACGTGTGTGTGTGTGTGTGTGTGTGAACAAAAATAGTTAGATAAACCCGAATATCTACAATATTAGGGGCTTATCACAGCTTCTTCAAAGTTTTGTGGTTCACAAATGAAGAAGGCAAAATCACATGAGTCATATATGTCTCGTAACGAGCGTACCTTTCTCATTGGATTGTGATCCTCTTATGAGCTCTTTGGACCGGCCTGTAGGCTTTGGTTTGGACTTGGGTCCAGAGTCAAAGTTTCTTGCCCATTTCCTGCATCAAAAGGCTTAAAAAACTTTTGCTTTTGGAAGGAATTGTCTTCCCATTTCCATGCAGCAGCTTCATTAAATATCACATCTCGAGAAACCTTAAATTTATTTGTGTTTGGATTATAGAGACTATATCCCTTGGACTTGTCACTATATCCGATGAAAATATATTTCTCCCTTTTTTCATCAAATTTTTCCCTTTGTTTCATACTGCCTTCATGGGAGATCGGTTGAGGATGAACACAGCAGTGTTGACAGTTTCAGCCTAGAATGTGTTTGGTAGGCCTTTGCCTTTGAGCATTCTTCGTGCCTTTTTTGCAATGGTGCGGTTCTTCCGCTCTGCTACTCCATTTTGTTGAGAAGTTTTCCGGACTGTAAATTGCCTCTTGATTACTTTTTCCTTGCAATACACCAACAACACTGTGTAGATGTATTCACCACCACGATCCGTCCGAAGTGTCTTTATTAGTCTTCCACTTTGTCTCTCCACCAAGGCTTGAAACTTGAGAAATACAGGAAATGCTTCTGATTTCTTCTCAAGGATGTAAAGCCACATCGATCATCCTTGTATAATCATCAACAAATAAGAGAAAATATCTTTTTCCTACAAGAGATGGTGTTCTAGTAGGGCCAAAAATATCAGAATGCACCAATTCCAAAGGCGCTTTTGCTCTCCAAGCGAACTTTGGAAATGGA
This sequence comes from Vaccinium macrocarpon, assembly GCA_022606695.1. Lineage (NCBI taxonomy): Eukaryota > Viridiplantae > Streptophyta > Magnoliopsida > Ericales > Ericaceae > Vaccinium > Vaccinium macrocarpon. The sequence continues at coordinate 33,784,716 of CM040181.1, read as the reverse complement.
AGTCTATGCGTTTTCCCATATATACACCCTTCACAAACTTTATCAATTTTATCAATATTTGGTAGCCATTTCACCTTATTTTTCTCCTCTAGCAATCTCATGCCCTTGTAATTTTAGTGGCCGTATTTTAGATGCCACAAATAGGAGTCATCAATTTTTTCTCCTTTAAGGGCAAAATTTTCATTAAGTGGCATCATTAATAGAAAAAATTTATTTGAAGTCATTTTGACTTTGGCCACAGTAAAAATTTTCCTTTTGTCAATAATTATGCACTCACCATTATCAAATTTAAGCACATAATCCTTTTGCAATAATTGCCCCACACTTAGTAAATTTTGAGTAAGTCTAGGAACATAAAGGACATCAGAAATTAATCTTTTGTTACCTCCCTTTGTGTAGACGGCAATAACTCATTTTCCTTAAACATTTTGTAACTTTCCATCTCCCAACTTTACTTGAGACGAGACTTTATCATCAAGTTGCACAAACTTTTTCCAATCACCTATCATATGGTTTACTGCATCCGCTATCCAAGTACCAAATATTATCTTCTTCTTCTTGACCATTCATGCAAGAGAACAATTGTTCTGCTTCATTTTCTCCAAGAAATTAGCTTTGTTTTTTTCTTGATGGAACCAACAATCTCGATCGGAATGATTAGAAACTTTGCATCTCTTGCATTTAAATCTGCAATCTTTGGATGCATGATTTGTTTTTTTGCAAATAATGCAAGAAGAGTTAGAGTTACCGTCATTGGTATTCCTTTGATTGTCGTATCCTTTTCCTTCGTTTTGGGCATTTTGGCCTCCATGTCCTTTCATGTCTCCTCAAGTTGAGCCCTTCTCTTGATTTGCTTGGTTCTTTCCTCCAAAATTTATTTTGCTTTGAAATGCTTGCTCCAAGGATTGATTTGTGAACCTGCTCATTCTTTATTCATGTGCATCGAAAGAACTCATTAGTACATGTCGAGTAAGTTTAGATAAATCTTTGGATTCTTCGATACCAGCCACAATATGCTCAAATTTAGAGGCAAACTTCTTAAAACTTTTTCGACTATTCTTTTGTCTGTAAGGGTATTTCTATAACTTCAAATTTGATAAACAATTCCAGCAACTCAGGAAAAGAATGTTTGAACGGGTTTATTTTCCTTCATTGCTAGATTATCAAAATCTCTCCAAAGTGTTTGAAGTTTAATGGAGATTACCTTATCATAACCTTGATATTCAACTTTTAATGTTTCCTATGCTTCTTTTGAAGTTTTTGCACCCAAAATTCTTGGAAAGATCGATTTGCTTACCCCACGTTGAATGTTGAGTAAAGCCAATGCATCTCTCTTCTTGTTCTCCTTGAACTTCTTCCTTGCTTCCATCCAAGTTGCTTCTTCTTCGTCATTTGCCAGTGCCTCGTATCCGCTTTCAACAAGATCCCACAAGTCTTGTGAGATGAATAGAGTCTCCATTTGAATGCTCCAATATTCATAGTTTTCTCCCCCAAATATAGGGATGAGAGTTTGTGCATAGTTGAAAGTGGAGGAGTTGGCTTCCATGTTGAGTGATAGGTGAATAAGGAGGACAAGGATTTGTTTAGGGTTCCTACTGTGATACCAAAATTGTTGGGGTGCAATTTTAAAATAAAAGGAAAGTTCGGGAGAAAATTATATTTGTTAGTAAAGGAAGGACTAGAGGTGTAATAAAAGAATAAGAGTGGAAGGCTCACTTAATTGTTTTGTACAAGTTGTCTGGTTACTAATGAAAGTGTAAGGCATAAAGTGATTGTTTTCTTAGTTAAATGGAAAGGTGTACAAGACTTCTTTAATTGCATTAGAAAGTTACATCCCAAGCTCCTTATAGAAAGCAGTCCACCGACATATTCCACTGGCATATACCGACGGCATTTACTAGTCTAGAATACTCCAAGATTTAGCACATTTTGACATGTGCTTATTACAACAAATAATCTTCACATCCTTCTAGAAAAATTTTGAAGTTTATATTTTCTTAGACTTTTCTAGACACCTTTAGACTAGATAAAATTATTACACCTTCTTAGAAACTTCTAGATATTTTTACTTAGATATTTTAGCACATTGCTCTAGAAGATTACAAATTATATTTTTCACAGAATTCTCTCTAGTGGATGGTAGCGTGCCTAATCTTGGGAGTTTTCCGGTTGAAAAGCTCAGTGCCATTGGGAACAGCAATACTACATATCTAGAAAAGTTGCCCAGAAACCACTATTTGCATTCTTCTTGATGGAAATTGGAAATTTGATAGTATTACTTACAAATAGTGTTTTAAGTTTTCCTTATTTTTATTTTATTAATTTTGTTTGAAGTCTGCAATTTTAGAAATAAGTGTTCTAGAGTATTTTGATTCCTAGTTGGATTAGGATTTGTTATTTGATTCCTAGTTGGATTAGGGTTTGTTGTTTGATTCCTAGTTGGATTAAGGTTACTTTAGCCTTATAAGTATCATTGTAAGCCTAGTGATAGAATTCGGTTGTTGATGAATTAAAGAAAAACAAGTTTATACTCATATCTTGGTCGTTTAAGGAGGGAGTACCTCCGAGTCGATCTTATTGTTCGTGTTCCTTTTGCACGATCAGTTTCGTTTCCACAGGTTGCACTACATCAATTGGTATTAGAGCTGCAAGTTCCAATCCTGAGATGGCTGCCAGAGGACATGCTGGAGGTAAGGATGGATGAGGCAACCGTACGACTGATCTTGACAAAGTCTATGAGCGGGATGAAGTCGCTTGGGAAGCTCGGATTGAGGACGGAATTTAGTGGATAGGGTTGACACTCGAGGAAGTCATGCAATGCCTTGAGGCCCTATAAGTTGGGAATCCGACTCGCCGTCGCCTTATTAGACCAAACCCTCTGATTGACGATGGTTTTTCAGACGATGAAGATATCAAACCTTTTGGTGGCGGAAAATACCAAGGGGGGTGGTATAGAGACATTGTGGCAGGAACGTGTGGCTCTCATTATTGTGAGTCTAGTATGAAGATTGAGATTCCAAAAAAAGTTGGGCTTCCACAATTCCATGGAGGAAGAAAAGATGTCATAGAAGAAATTTTGGTTAAGGGAGATGTGGGAGATTTTATCGATGAAATATTAGAGGAAGAATCCGATAAAATATTTTTGGACACAAATCCATCGTTGTTGCAACCTGAAATTGATTGGGATTCACCTCCAAAATTTGATGAGTACTTAGATGAGGAGGAAATTGTCATTCATAAAGTGGAAGAGAATGTGAAGGATGAATTTGTGGAAGTGAGCATCAAATTGGGCATTGAGAAGATGGTTGTTATCCATGACAAAGTTGATGGGTTAAACTCATTCGATGGCATTTTGAACCTTAGGAAAAAGGCAATCAATCTATACCCGTCTCTAGGATTTGAAGTATCAGAGTATATGGATCCTTTTTGGATATTTATTGAGGAGTACTGTACAGGTGAGAGCCTGTGGATTTTAATTTTTGAGCAAGATGGATTGACTTTGTTGACGAAAATTATTTCTTTATTTTTTGAAGATTCTATTTTATAATTTAGCTTCGAAAAAATCAATTCGAAGTACAAGATTGACGCTGACAAGATTAGACAAATTCAACTATACAAACTCAAGGACGAGTTTCTTCAAGCTAGGGAGAATGATGCATATTAGAAATTTGATAGTATTACTTACAAATAGTGTTTTCAGTTTTCCTTATTTTTATTTAATTAATTTTGTTAGGAAGTCTGCAATTTTAGAAATAAGTGTTCTAGAGTATTTTGATTCCTAGTTGGATTAGGATTTGTTATTTGATTCCTAGTTGGATTAGGGTTTGTTATTTGATTCCTAGTTGGATTAAGGTTACTTTAGCCCTATAAGTATCATTGTAAGCCTAGTGATAGAATTCGGTTGTTGATGAATTAAAGAAAAACGAGTTTACACTCATATCTTGGTCATTTAAGGAGGGAGTACCTCCGAGTCGATCTTATTGTTCATGTTCCTCTTGCATGATCAGTTTCGTTTCCACAGGCTGCGCTACATCACTTCTGGATGAACCACTCTTTGCATTCTTCTGGATGCTTTCTGGACAACTTTTCCGGACATGATAGCATGCCTAATGGGGAGTGTTCTGGTTGAAAACCTGAGTGCCATTGGGAGTCATGCAGAGGCAAAGCAACCGTCAGAGCAAATTGATTTAATGGGAAAGGTAGATACAGCTACGGATCATGGGAGTGGGCTAGGCGCCAATTCAAACTTAGTGGAACAACTGGATAATGAGCCCAATTAGGTCCATAGTAAGATGGGCCTTAATGTGGATAGTAAGAGTACAGAAGGGCTTAGCACAACAGGGAAGTAAATTGGAAAGAGGAGTGAAAAGATGAAAGAGGAAGATTAACAAGAAGAAACTCCTTGCTGAGCTTGGAGTAAAGGCTCACAAAATGCAACATAGCGCCATGGAGATTTCTTCTACTTCATTACCTTCTTGTGACATTCAAAACAGAGTGAAAAGCTATACTAAGGCGATGGACTTGGGAGCTCGTTTGGGCATTAAATTCAGAGGGGGGAGAATTTTTACTTAAAGAAACTTGTTGAAATGGAGGAGGATGTTGCCAAAAGGGAAATTTCTATTCATGATGATTTGGGTGATGATGCTTGGGATTTTGGAGACTTGAACAGTGGTGCTTCTCTCTTTCATTGAAATTTTAAATTCTAGATCCCTGTTGGTGGAAGGGAGTTGACGGTTTTGTGGTTTTTTGGGTTGAGGAGGTTTCTGGTTATCAGTTTTTGGGTTGTTTAGTATAGTTGCGCGTTTTTTGTTTTGTTGGTTTGGTTGACTCCTTGCCTTTCTTTAGGTTTAATTTTCGGATAGTCCGCGTTTTTTGTTTTGTTTGTTTGGTTGACTCCTTGCCTTTCTTTAGGTTTAGTTATTGGATAGTGTATGCTGGTGCCCTAGATCAGTTTTAATCTTTGTAATGTTTTACAAAGATTAACAAAATGTTTTTTGCTGATAAAAATATAAAAAGAGGACAAGTACTAGGCTTTTTTGTTTTGGTCTCACAATAATATTTTCTTCTTTAATTTACTCTAAAATGCATACCACATTAACAAAAACCAATCGTGCGGTATCAGAAGGGCAAATTAAAGCTGGAGCAAAAATGTTGTCCATTATGTGTCCATATGGGGCACAATAGAAGAGTTTTTTGTGGGCCAAAAGAAAGGTATCAGGCTAAAGTCTAGTAATTTATCCATGAAGCTATCGCAATTCTTCAATCCACACACAACACTAAAAATTTAGATTTCAACAAGCAAACTAAGAAACTTAATGAGAAAATCAATGAACACTAGCAATTTCTACAGCAAGGCCCGATTAGCCCTTTCAGTTGATCTTGTGGGGTAATAATTTGTTCCATTTTTTGGTGTATTGATTGCATTAAACCTCTCTTTTTTTTCCCATCGGCAATGAAAGAAATTTATTAAGTATTGAAAAGAGTTTACAATGATCAAAAGGAGCAAAGGTATGACAGCATCAGAAGAGGAAAAAAATAGCATTCCAAGATTCCCAACATAAGAAACCTCATATTGAAAGTTGAACTTGTATTATACTATGGGGAAAAGTATTCAATACACACCCTTTTTACAAATTTTTGTGTCTCACTTTACTAATTTTTCTGGTTCATTTTATGAATTTTGTGATTCGAGATATGAATTTTTTCGTGGTTTATTTTATGAATTTTATGGTTACTTTGTGAATGTTTGGTGTTGTTTACGAATTTTTATGATATTGTTTATGAATTTGTGATAAAAAAAAAAAAGAAGGCACAAAGGTCAAGAAAGATGGATCAAAGTTATATTTTATGATAGTGGTTACAAATTTTTGTGAGGTTGTTAACGTATTTTTGTTATTGTTGTTTATGTTTTTTGTGGTCCAATATGCAAATTTTTTGACATCAATTATGAGATTTTATTGTAATTTACGAATTTTTGTGGCTCAAAATATAAAAGGGCAATAGGGCATGCCATACACCATGTTTTAGGGATGTTTACCCCAGGCTTATTCATCTCTCTAGCTAATTCAAACATTTTCTCAAATAGAGCAAAAGAACAACCAAAAGGGTTAAATTCCAAGGAAGTAGGGATAAGGTTGTAGGGCAGCACCGCAATACAAGATTATTGAGTGAGTTGGAGATGATCTAAGTAGGAGAGAGAGAGAGAGAGAGAGAGAGAGAGAGCATGAAGCAAGTGGTGATTGGGTGAATCAAATTAGGTGTACCAACACAAGTCACATACAAGTCCATAGTTTATCCTTCAATTAAGGTGGCACCTTACACCAATCACCATAAGATATCAAAATCATTTCAAGATAACTCCAAGACTTTGCCTTATATTTTCCGATACGTAGTAAACATTTTTTACTATATTCAATGACTTTTCTCACACTAGAACTCTCCTTTTTTTTTAATAATATGTTATATGTGGTAGCTAGGGTAATTGAATCGCTAGTCTTTCTTTTCTTTTTTTTTACCTTGTCAATTTCTTTGTGACGATGATCCTATGGATAAAATAGAATAAAAAAATCCGATGGTGCATGACAATTTCCTGTATTCTTTGCTTAATTTGAAAGCGATCCTATTACTGACATGAAGTAAAAAGAGCTCCTCTCCCAAAATGCCCTTGACAGTCAAAGTAATGACTGCACCTTAGATCTAGTGCTAATGTACTAAGCAAAGTGTTGTGAAAACTGTTGGAAACTCGGTTTCAATAATTTGGAAAATGAACAGAAAAACAAAAATAAGAATGATCAGTAAACGTACCGGGCCAATTTCAGTACACCGGAAATTGGCGAGAGACGTTTCGAGTCGAGGCGAGTATTAAAATACCCAGTCCTTAAGGCAAATTTGCCCTCTACTACGGTGCTGATGGACAAACTTGGGCGTTTGCCTCCCAGGAATACCCGACTTTCACTGGTCGGAAGCAGCACTGCAATCTGATCAGTTGGCGAACCAGGAAACTACGAAGAACTCTCAAAACTTTTGATGCAGTAAGTGCAAAATGTTATGCAATGAAAAACGTTCAATGTATGAGAGGAGGAGGGTCCTATTTATAGATAAATAGGCACCCGAACGGAAAGGTGTGAAATGAAAAGGCACGGCTGTTTGGAACAGACGCAACTCATCGGAAGTGAATAGTCACACTGATTCGGTAGGAGAGGAAAATAAATCAACCAAAGTGATGTAACTCTTGGTTTATAAGAGATGCAACTCTTGGTTTATTAGCCTTCAATTTAAGATAACTTCAAAGGGATTAATAACTAATTAAAAGATATTTTCACCCACACAAAATATTAATTATTTATCCAATGAAATATTTTGGAGACAATTTCCATTTACTCAAAATATGATTAAAAAAATAATATTTTTCCAACAACTTGGTCCAACCCTAAGCTTTTTCCAACTAGGGTTACAAGGATATATCCACGAATGTTTTAAAATAAAAATAAAAATTCACTTGTTTTGTAAGCAACTTATTGTATTCTCCTCTTTTATAGTCATTTTTCCCTATTTAAGTTTGCCTACACGTAAACTTTAAGCCAAAACCACATAAATAATTTATATGTGGGTCTGGTGTTTTGTTTTTTTTTTTTTTGTGCTCTCCTTTTCATAGGAAGAGGACATCATGTAGTGCGGCATAAACAGCTCAGATTTCATCTTGATACTTGCATAATCCAAGCAGTCCATTATCAAGATCATCAACTCGTGTGCCGCATTGTAGGATACCCAGATCCCCTTTTCATATCCATCATAACACTTTTTGTTGTTGTATTCCTTTTGGGCCTTCTTGACCAAGAGGGTTTGATCATGATTTATTGGAATTTCTTACCAACCAGAAGGATAGAAAGCAGGAAAAGGAAGGGGGAAAAAGCGTGCTTCTGGAAGTAGGTAAAGTGTTGGATAGGGTCCCCTGGCTTCGTCAGAAGCTATAGAATGTTGTTTTTAGATAGGAAAATCTTTCGCATGATTTCCCTCTCATTCTTGAGTGGATAGGCTTTTAGCTTGTAGCTATGATAATTACTCTTCCAGTTGAGTTGGCGAAAGTAAGGTGAGGCTAGGACCGGCCTCCAACTTTAGGCCCCCACCCTAGCCTTTTGCCAATTGCACAACGCGACTTTTGAAAAGACTTACCTGGAGAAAGGGTGAGGAGAAAGGAAAAATTAATCAATTAACGAAGCGGCTGAGGATTGAGGAACATATTATTATATACTGCTAATCTGCCATAGTTTAGTGTATCAGTTAGGGGGTCATGACTACCCTTCTAAACTAATCTCATCTACCTAGATACAAAGTTTAGGGCTCATTTTGATAGGAAAAGTAAGAGTAAAGGTCATTTCCTGGTGGCCCATCACTTCAATCCGTTTTCTTATTTTTTTGAACAACAAAAACAATTTTATTAACCTTTGGAAATAAATTACAAAGATTAAACGGAACTAAGAAAAAACGGCATCACAACGCAAGAAGATATTCCAACTAAGTTGGCACCCCTTCAAATGAGAATCATGATTCATATGCCTTCACAGACCAAATGGGAAACCAGGTTAACAAACAGTCGGCTTAAGAGCATGTTAACCCCGATCATCGGCTTAAAAGCATCCCCAACCCATCTTCATATCTCCAAAATAGAGTTTGAATGCAAGATATTGAGGGGAGATTTTGTAATTTATCATACACAAAGTAATATGTTAACCCCAATCATCGGCTTAAGCCAACCCATCTCCAAACCTCCAAAATTATTCTATTTGTTAAATTTGCCCTCTTGTACCATTTCGTAATGTTATGGAGATTGGAAGGATGTTAATCAATTATGAGATTTTGTTGTAATTCTTGAATTTTTGTGGCTCAAAATATAAAAGGGCTATAGGAAGGCCTCAACTGTTTCTGGGTTTTTGCTTCTAAACGCGAAAATGGAGGATAAGTTTGAAAAACGGGAAAACGCGAAAATGAAGCGCCCAAAAAGGCTCTTATAATTCAGTGGTACTAGAATTAATTCATGATCAAAACCAAAGCCCAGTAATAAAAGTTATGTTAATTGGTTTTTGGTGCCAACAAAAATGACTTTCTTTTTAGAGGAACCAACCAAAAGACTTATGCCACACACCGCCCAATACCTACTTTACCTGCTTTCCATTTCACGTCTCTATCTCAATGGATAAATAACCACACACAAAAAAAAAAAAAAAAAGTGGCTCTTCAAAAGGAACAAATTCTCACGATATGTTCGGCCACATGACTCAATGAATGTATCGAGACCAACAAATTGTAGCGGCCAAATAAACTGGGGCCCAAAGGGGCCGCCCCTCCGTACGGTGGACCACGTACACTATTTTCCGAGGAGCTCGGTCTGGATGGCTTGGCGAGGACCATCGTCCTTAGTCCAACCAGAAGTCTCGATCGAGTCTCGGTAGGCCCGAGCCTAGGTGCTTTCATTTGGATCCAAAAGGCGCTTATCGGGGGTCCCAGGTGGGGGGCCGCGGTGGAGTTCCCGAAGCCTCCCCCGATGGACCTTTTGCCTCGGTTACGGAGGATTTGTCAACGCGGTGTCAGGGGGCTGATTGAGACACCTCCTCGACCCGCTGCTCATTAATGGTCTTGACCATCCCATGTGCTCACCCCACTTTTCCTCGCATTGCTGGCGTGCCACCAACTCCAAAAAGCTACGTCCGGGAGGACTATAATCATGAGGACTATCGTAAGTAGGTTACTACTCGGAAATGGAACAACAGTACTGAAAGTAACCACTAGTCCGCGCATGCATATCTATGCACTGAAAGTACATGGATAGCGCATCGGGGGCACGGAGTCCTCCCCCGGGACGCGGGCGGAGCACGCTACGCCTTACCTATAAATACGTCTCTCCTCACCTCTGTAAAGGGAGAGCGCCAAGTAAACTCTAAACCCTCTCTCTCTCTCTCTCTACATTTGGCTTTTAAGCTGCACTTCCTCTCTCTAGATTTCCATCTTCAGAATATCTCCCATCGCCACTTAGCCAGCCATGGAAGTGCCTCCCGGACCACCATCGTCAATTTAGGACTAACGTGGTTGTTCCTCAGGCAGATCTAACTGCGGTGCACCTCGAGTACCCGGCCAACTTCCAAAGCGAGCCCCCGGGTTCTACAACAAGGTCAACGGGGAGGCTCCTCCTCACGGTCTTTGTTCTAGCAAGTCGGAAGGGGTCATTAGGTGAAGAATCCCCCCACACAAATTCCTTTTGACTCCAGGCTTGTTTGGGAGTCTAACTTTGAAGTCGCATGTTCAACCCTCCCTATCGTCATTTTTGCTCCAACTAGCAACGGGACTTGATCTCACAACCATTAGGTTGCCACATCTGCCACTATAAGGGTATATTTGCTAAGTTACCCGCATCATCAATTCACCCATTTTCAAATACTATTGCTTAGCGTCTCGAAAATTCCAGAGCCGGTTTTGACTGTGAAACGGTCCCTACTCCATTAAATTGGAAAATGATAAAACTATCCCACTAACTAGATTTTTGTTAAGGAAAACGGAAAAGAAAATATTATGCTAACTATAAAAAGAACAAAAAAGCAAAGGGGCCAAGCCAAAGTGAAAAGAGTGCGTTACCTCTGGAAAATAATACTCCTATTTACACCGTACTGAAAACTTGCAACAAAAAATCTTTAATTAACACAAAACTAGAAAATTGATATTGTTCAATAATTTTTAAAAAAATGCAGAAATGTTTACAGTCATCTATTAAAAATGATTGCAACAAAGTCAAATAGTTAGTATAATTTCGCGAGGAATGGTGTCAGGGCGGACGAACATTGGGTCAAGTGACCCACTTGACCTACTGACCTCCAATTACTCCATAGTTGAATTGTTTTTTCGTTAGTTTGTAAATTTATGAACCAGCATTTAAAACGAAATTAATCTAAGAATAAAAAAAATATCTTACTAAAACAGCATTTTTCTCCTTTTTAGTATTACTATAATTTTGCTACCAACTGCCCAATACGTCTGGTTATTGTACACACAAACGAAAGTGATTTGGCTTAAAAGAAAAAACAGGTTTTTCGGTTTTTTTTCGTTTTGTCTTTATTCAAAAAAAAATTGCATTTGTTAGTTTTCGGTATATATTTTTTGGTTTCTTGACTTTTTTTTACGAGAAGGATCTAAAAAGTATAAAATTATTAGTTAAACGTAAAGTTTTGTGAATAAAAACGAAAAATAATCCAAAAAACTGGTTTATTTTCGGTTTTATTCAAAAAATTATTATTTTTTACCATAGTTTTATACTTTTTGGAACGTCTCGACAAGATAAATTTAAAAACCACAAAATCTTGACGCAAAACTAGCAAATGCAAAAAAAAATTGAATAACGACAAAACGAAAAAAAATCAAAAATCATTTTTTTCTTTTTAGCCAAATCGCAATTTTAAGAAAATGAATTCGCGAAGATCAATGTACATTTATACTCCCTCCGTCCCATAAAGTTTGATCACTACAAAACTACGTGTAATTTTCAAACTAAAAAATAATGTATTTACCAAAATAATTTTTGAATTTTTTTTTTGCATTATATAAAAGTTCTCGATGAGATCTATCAAACAAGATCCATATTGACTAAAAAATTATTTTCGTAAGTAAATTATTTTTTAACTTGAAAATTGCACGTAATTTTGTAATAATCAAACTTTATGAGACGAAGGGAGTAGATTTGTACACATTTTTCAATGACGTTGAGACGCTTTTAAAAATTCCCCTGTGGGCTTTCATTAGCAATTTTTGTATGGTCCGCCCTTGAATGGCGCAATAGGTCGGTGTATGAAATCTTTGATCATGTTTGCTAGGCTTTTAAAAATTCCCCTGGGGGCTTTCACTAGCAATTTTTGTATGGTCCGCCCTTGAATGGCGCAATAGGTCGGTGTATGAAATCTTTGATCATGTTTCCTAGTAAAAAATATTGTTATTAGGGCCTGTTTGTTGGAGTTATATTGAAGAACTACTTGGCGAGAAAATTTTGGGTGCGAATATGATATCACGTGGTGCCTCTCGCCACATTCGGGTCATCCAAAAGTCTATGTGTTGGACAATCCGGATTTGGAGAGACAAACATGAGGGAACCAGGGTATGTGCTCTAGTACCGCTCCAATGATCAGAAACGTTCATTGTTAGAGCTTGTTGCGTAGAAAAAGTAAGCCAAAAATCAACTCGTTCAGATATCATTATGTACCTCATCAGAACATTATTATCTTAAAAAGAATGGATCCAAAACACTGGATCAAACCACTTGAACTTATTATTGTTATATGTGCTTAGATAAAATACATCAAGATATCTAATTGAGTTGATTTTTGGCACACTTTGTTCCACTCAACGAGCTCTACACAATGAATGTTTCTGTTCATTAGAACAGTACTAGAGTGGCGCCGCTATGTAGATGTGTCGAAGGGATACCACATCGGATGCTACCATCGGATGTTACCCTCTACGTACCTAAAATTTTCTCTAATTTGACACCGTCAAAGCGGTATGTAAATCCCTCTTACATGATTTTCCCAATTTCAAATTCCATACGAATGCAAGTAGTGGTTAGCTCATGCAGTAGAGCTCTTGAATACTCCATATTGAATCTTCGAATCAAGTCTCTTTTGCCCTCCTCATCTCATATACTCCCTCGGTCCCAATTTAAATGTTCCCGACGGTTATGCATGTTTTTTTAAAACTCTTATAGTTTTTATTCTATAATGTATTTTATATGTAGTATGGATCCTATTTGATAGATCTTAATTAGTTTTATTAAACAAAAATTTTAAAAACTTTGAAAACTTTACCAATAAAAAGATATACTCATTTGAAAATGGCACGGATATATGTAGAAAACTTTTAAAATGAGACGGAATGAGTAATAGATAGGAATGAGGCAATAATTAAAAAAAAATCCATACGAATTTAATACTCTAAGAATTCATATCGATCTAACCCGTTGCTATTCCTACGCTTGGATCGCAAAAAATGTCAAGTCAAAAGGTAGGCGCACCTGTAACGAGATATACGATCCAGTAGTAAACGGTAGACTGGGTTCTTTATCATATCTCTCTCTCTGTCTCTCTCTCTGCAACCAACATTGGAAAAGCCCGCTGAATCCAAAACACTGCAAAGAACGTTAGAGCTAGACGTTACTCGGACGATCTCCGCAAAGAAGAGAGAGAGAGAGAGAGAGAGAGAGAAAGGTGGGTTGTTTGCTTATCCTCGATCAGGCCTCATTCATTCACTCATTTGCTGCCACCCTTTTCTTGGCTTTCTAGTAAAGCACAGAGACATAGATAAACTCGGAAAAGAAAAAGAACTAGTATGAAAGGTACCCACGCGTTTCCTTTCCGTTTCGTTTTTCCTCCATTTATTGCGCAAATTCGAAGCCACAACATGGGTTCTTCTCTTTTCACCGTTTCCCAACGTGGGTTTTGTTTAGAATTTTGAGCTCAGCTTTTGATCTTGATTGCAGTGGTTGTCTCTGCCCCTTTTTGGTTTGCGACTAATTGGCATTTTGGATGGGGGTTTCTGCTTTATACTTAAGGGATCAGTTGTTCTTTGGTTTCTGGTGATTGGGATTTTCGGAATAGTGAAAAAGGTATGATTTTTTTCTGGGTTTCAGAGGTTTTAGATTTATTGACTGAAAAATTGAAGTTCTGTGCATATCTATAGATTATTATAACTTGCATCCATATCAATATGTGCTTGTGTTTGATTGGTTAAGATAATGATTGGAAGGATGTTAATCGCAGAATTATTCTATTTGTTAAATTTGCCCTCTTGTACTATTTCGTCATGTTATGGAGATTGGGGGGAAAAAATATTAATGTAGTTGTACTCTTTGTTTTTTCTATTGTTTAACTTCGTATCGAATTTACTATCTGACGGAAAGTATTTAATTTACATATGGTGGCATGCTTTCTTCTTGTCAAGTTACCAATCACTTCATTCAGACTCCGATTTTACAGATAAATATAGATATGGAGATTGTTCAGCTGCGCTGATTTTTATGCAAGCGACCTAGAAATAAGCCTCTAAGAATCACTAGTTCTTATCGACTATCCTTGTATTGAGCGTTGTTTCTACGGTTATAACAAGACTCTTACTTGTTGATTACACTAATTCAATTGTAGAAACTACTAGATTAGCGATTGCTATTTGGGATTTGAAAATCTAACACTAAGGGTATTAAAGCTATTACCTTCAAGCTACAGCCTTGTTGAATTCCCTTAAACTCTAGATAACCCTTGTTCTTGTTCTTGTTCTTTTCGTTGGTGGTTCCTCACTTGAAACATACCACAGTTATATTGCTCATCGATGCTTATGTTACCGAATTTTTTGAAAGGTGGATTGTCCTTTTCAGCTGAAATTGGCTTGTAAGTGCTCTATGGAAATTGGACTTTGCACAGAAGGAAATGGTTGTAGAAGTCAAATCATTATTTTAGTTATCGAAAGAAAATAAATTTGTTTACATTAGGAAGCAAATAAGTTGCAGAAGCATTTGGTTTAGGAAACTGTATTGTACTTAAAATTGTGGTGATCTCAAGCATAATTTAACGTTTAATTCCTTTTTTCAGGTTAGCTTTGGATATTTTCTGCATCAAAGAATTATTTCTTATTCACCCATAGTACCAGAACAATTCTCAGTGAGTGTGATCCCTCCTCTGCTACTAACTTATAAGTTCTTTTTTGGCCCAGATATTGTTCTTCGTTTGATCAATCCAATGACTTTTTTTCTCCTTTCAGAACATTGCTGTTGAATTTACCACATTTCGATCAATGGTTGAGGCAGCAGAGGGAGGTAATTCTGTGGGAAAACCAGCTGCTCTACATGGTGGACAAAATGAGCTCCCTGATTTCCGAAGGGCTAGTACTAGATCTTACGGTGATGGAGTTAATTTGAGACGACATTTGGTGGGAAAATCAGTTGTTCCAAACAATGGACAAAATATCCTCCCCTCTCATTTCAGAGCTTCTACTGGTTCATTACTTGATGTGGCTAATTCAGGAAGATGCTCTGCTAGTATCCCAAGTTTGCCAAATAGCAGGGAAAGTGTTATCCCTCATTATCTCAGAGCTTCTACTGGTTCTTGCCATGATTTCTGCAAATATGGAAGGAAACATGCAGTTGAAGTGAAGCTGAGGACTCCTTTTCCCAAGAGAATAATGAAAGTTCAATCAGACAGGCTGAATAGCACAGAATCTGCAGTTCCAGCCAAGAAGAAGGCAACTAAAGTGGTGAAGCCTAAGCCTTCTCCTGTTACCAAAACCCTTTCTTCTGATTCTCCCAACATTTCTAAGCAAAAAGTTCCATCAACATCAAAAGAATGCGCAGTTTCTTCTATACAAGCTTCATCAAACGAGAAGCAAAAGAATTTTTCAGGAAAACACAATCCTTCTGTGAAACCAAAATCCACGAAAGTGAAGCCATTGTGTACTCCTAATGTTGTAGGAGGTCTGACGGGTGGAATAGAAAGTGAAACCAAGATAGGCAAAAGGATAGGGAGTTCTAAAGCAGCTTTGAAGAAGGTACTCAAATCCCCAGCGGTTTCACTCAACCCCAAACATACCCTGAATAGAACTGCAAGCTTAACCGTTAAAGCCTCCAAAAGCCTGAGAATTGTTTGTCCTCCTAAGGATCAGAGGAGGATCAGAGAAGCTGAACCCAATCAACCAAATAGTGAGAAAGTCCTAGAGGAAACATTTCATTTTATCAAGGTTGAAACTGAGAAGAAAACTCTGGAATCCACACGGAGTGACAGAACCATTCATTCTCCTCCGACTCCAGAGCTTCCACAACCGAAGCTTTTATCCCTCCCAAAATCCCCATCAACTTCATCTCATGTGGATGAAGCTCTAGAGGAGTTGGAAATCACAGATAATACTAGTCAAACTCCTCTGCCTCAATCTTTGTCATCACCTAAGATTTCTTCTCTCCCAAAATCCCCGTCAACTTCATTTCATGAGGATGAAGCTCTAGAGGAATTTGAAATCACAGATAATACTATTCAATCTCTTCTGCCTCAATCGCTGTCATCACCTAAGCTTTCGTCCCTCCCAAAATCCCCTTCAACTTCATTTCATGATGATGAAGCTCTAGAGGAGTTTGAAATTGCAGATTGCACCATTCATTCTCCTCCACCTCAGTCTGTGTCTTCACCTAAGCTTTCCCCCCTCCAAAAATCCCCATCAACTACATTCTGTGAGGATGAAGCTCTAGAGGAGTTTGAAATCATAGATTGCACCATTCATTCTCCTCCACCTCAGTTGCTGTCCTCCCTCCCAAAATCTCCATCTTTGTCATGCCACGAGGGTGAAGCTCAAGAGGACTTAGAATATACAGACAGTATAATTCACTCTTCTCCACCTCAATTGCAGTCATTACAGATGCTTTCGTCCCTCCCAAAATCCCCATCTTTGTCATGTCTCGAGGGTGAAGCTCAAGACGAGTTAGAGCATACAGATGGTCCAATTCATTCTCCTCCACCTCAATCGCTGTCATCACCTAGAATTTCATCCCTCCCACAATCTCCATCTTTGTCATCTCCTGAGGATGAAGCTCAAGAGGAGTTTGATATCACCATTCATTGTCCTTCACCTGATCAGTCCCTCTCATCACCAAATGTTTCGTCCCTGCCAAAATCCTCATCTTCGTCATTTCACGAGGATGAAGCTCAAGAGGAGTTTGAATACACTGATAATACCATTCATTCTCCTCCACATCAACCACTGTCAATACCGATGCTTTTCTCTCTCCCAAAATCTCCATCTTTGTCATTGCATGAGGATGAATCTCAAGAGTTGGAATACCCAAACAGTACCAATATTTCTCCTCCACCTGAATCACTGTCATCGCCCAGATTTTCATCCCTTCCGAAACCTCCATGTTTGTCGTCTCGCGAGGATGAAACTCAAGAGGAGATTGAATACACAGATAGTGAAGCAGATGGATATGATGACTCTACCTCAGAAAGCAGTGAAATTATAGATTTGAAGAAAGTAGAATCTTCAGACACAAATCTCAACAGAGCACCTAAAAAGGCAGGAATTGGTCTTTCTGAAGATAAAGATTGTGTGCCTAAAAAATTAAAGTTCAGGCGGGGAAAAGTGGTTGAACTTAATCCTGAGAATAGCGGCCCCAGGAGGCTCAGATTTAGGCGGGGAAGAGTGTTAGGGGAAAACCAAGATACCAAGGCTGATTTTCGAAGGAGAAAATTTAAAGAGAGAGGAATTGATCTTGAAACAAATGGTACAAGTGGTGGTTCTGGAAAAGTTGTTTTGAGGCATCAAGATGTGGAGGAGAAGAAAGATGCACAGGGTTTGTTTAATAACGTGATTGAAGAGACAGCAAGTAAGCTTGTTGAGAGTAGGAAGAGTAAGGTTCAGGCTTTGGTGGGTGCTTTTGAAACAGTAATATCCTTACAGGAGGGTAAATCTTCAACACAAACTGTCTCTTGATGGCAAACAAACTTCTTTGTCATTGTTTTGGTTTTGTAAAGAATTGACTGGAAAAATAACCTCAAGTTTTAATTGAGGACTGATTTTTATGAGCTTGTGAATTTGCAATAAGTAGATCGCTTCAGTTGAGTTTAGAAAGCTTGGATTTCAGAGGGTTGATCTGGGACTCGCGGGTTCTGATCCTGACCTTCTTCACATCAATTTCTCAGGGGGTATGCTTCTTCTTATGTCTTCTTTGATTTTCGTAGTGAAAATTAGTACGCTCTTAACTTCATCTACCACTAGAAGGGAAAGAAAAATGACAATGCAATTTGACTGTTTCTGTTGGTTGTTGGATACTGGTTTTCACATGATGGTTGCCTTTTGAATGTATGTGGTTTAATGTGATTTTTTTCAATTATTCTTGTAGTTGCTATTCTAGCAAGACACATTGTAGTTCTTACTGCTTCATGCATTCCACTAAGTGGATTCTTGGGCTTTTTGACTTTTCATACTTTATGAAACAAGTCATTCTCCTCACATACATAAACTAAAAAAGCCTAAAAAACCAAAAAGTCAAACTTTGTGAAACAGTGAGTGGATATTGAAATTCCGATCTATTTCTGAAGAGAAAGTGTTGTCCTGCCATGAGTAGTTGCCTTGGTAATCTTTATATTTTATAGGCCATTTCAACCAATTCAAATTTTCTTTACAACAAGAAAAAAAAATGGGGAGATCAATCAAACAAAATATGATCAAGAGAAGAACCTGTTTTATTCTTCTCATATATCCCATCGTATACATTATATTATAAACCTATTTTCCATCAAAATGTACCCTATCTATTCTTAAGTGGGCATGCACCTTTTATGTCATCTTATCACCATCAGGAAGCTGGGGATAGACAAGCCTGCCCATTGCTGTCGCAACTATCATCAGAGCCTTTGATGGTGCAAAAGAGAAGTTCTGGGAGGACCATTTATCCCATATCATTAAACTGTGGTTGGGCTTGAACAAAAGAATTTCATATTTGAAGGGCCTAAAATGCTAATTTTTTTACTTATACAGATAACGACTCACTTCGTCATGATGTCAGCACGTTTAACAGAAGAACGATAGGAATAAAGACTTTTCACTAACATAGTAGGGGTCGTAGCACCCGTACATTGCAGAAATGTAACAATTAAGATTGATTTACATGAATCATTCTATTTTGTTTTGGAAAAAAAGAGGCTGGTCTTGGGTTCAAAATTCAAATTGCTTAAGGGGATTCGAACAAGGTTTCCATGTCCTGGGACTTTTGTCCATCTCTAAAAAGTCATGGGTTAAATGGACCCACCGTGAAAGTCCGACCCAAACCGACGTGGCAGTTTTGGTGACTGATATATGGGAATTATAGGGTAAACCACAGACTTGCAAGCTTGTTTGAAGAACTGCGAATGGTGTTGTTCATTGCTTGGCAAAGAGGGGGCAGAGAGGTGTAGGTGTTAGGATTTTCGCAACCCCACAATACCCCGACAGATCTTGGAAACAATGAATCACATAACAGAAAAACAAGTAATCGTGCGTAATAAAAAAAACGGAAAAAAGAAAGCGAGACACAGATATACGTGGAAAACCTTAACGCAAGAAAAAACCACGGGAGCCACACTAGTCCACTTTGAAATCGAAATCAAAAGTACAAGTTTTTTCGCAATCTCTCTGAGATCTACGTTTTCTCTCGCCTCTCTCTCTCTCTATTTTCTCTGAAAACGGGTTACCCTAATTACACACTAACAACGAAATAATTAGGTCTGGCCTATAGCCGAAATTACAAACCGATGTCTCATGGGGGCTCCCACCCCCACATCTCTGGTACTGCTGAAGGTTGTCTGCACCCCAATAGTAGGTTCATCTACTTGGGAGACCTACCCTCCGTTGTGGTTGTTTTCTTCTCTTCAGGACTGCTGTGTTTAGTTGTGTTTGCTATTTCATGTTTCTTTCTTCTAGCATCAATGGAAATTATCTACCATTTTGACCCACTAAAAAATGGATCCACACCTATGTACTTAGAAATCAAAATTTGTGGCCCATGAATATTCCTTCTACTTCTTCAACCATATGGAAATTTTTTTTTTTTTTGGAAGCGTAAGAACTTTATTAAGGCTCCGTTTGTTTTGGGCGGAAGAAAACCTTTTCCATGGAAAACTTTTTCTAAAATAGAAAATGTTTTCTAGTGTTTGGTTGTGATATGAAAACATTTTCCATTGTTCGGTAGACATGGAAAATCACTAATATGATAAAATGACCAAAATCCAGCAAGATTAAGAAATGAGATGCAAAGAAAAATATTAACTGACCAAAATCCATTCTCAACACATCACAATAGTATTCCCAGTAATCCACAATATCAAAATACCAAACTTCAAAGTACCCAAAGCATGAAAACAGGCTACCAAAATACCATAAACATAAGACACAAACAGAGTTCAGAGTTCAAAGTTCATTCCATAGCTCCTCAATTACAATACCAAAATACTCAAACTCACACATTCATATTAAAGAAACCCTCCAACCATGCCCTTCAGAGCCTCACACTCTTGACCATAAACGCCTTCGCCAACTTTTCATTTTCAACCAAGTGGTCAGATGCTGAGGTAAGTGTAAATTCATCGAACCCTTCCGTCTTCATAACTTCAGGATAGAGGTCTTTCACATCAAGCCGATCATCACTAAGTTTCTTGATCGCCAAAGCAACTTCTCCAATTTGTGCTGATAACTTGTCATAACTCTCATCCTCGTCACGACTCTTCTTTCGGTGAGGCCTTGCTTGAGTTGGGGCCTCACTTGAAGATGTTGTGCATTTCCCTTTTGATACCTCAGTGACACCGAAATCAATAGAGTCTGATTCAATACAATGAAATTTGAAACCCAAGTACATTGAAAAAAGATTGAACCATACAATGAAGTGTCTCAGGCATTTCATCAAACAAGTAATACCCCATGTTTCAAAGCAGTGCCTAATTACACAGTCCATTAGTTCTTGCTTCAGTTTGCTTACTAGGCCACAAAGATTATAGTATGTACAAGCATTCAAATAACCCACAAGAAAGAACAAACAGGTAGAGAGAGAATAGCGAAAGTGGGAGAAGTATCTGCAATTATCGTTGCAAGCCAAACTTTGCATCGATTAATGATTTTGAGTTGGTTCTGATTCTGTTTCCAATCGAATTGCAAGTTTAGGCTCATGTAGTTACATCAATACGTTTTAGGAGAATTAAATTTTCCACATATTTGGGAGAGAGAGAGAGAGAAAGAGAGAGAGAGAGAGAGAGAGAGAGAGAGAGAGAGAGATGAGTGGTTACCTGTATGAATGGGGGAGCTGGGATGAATGTTGGGGTGGGAGACTGGGATATCAACGCCTGGGAAAAATGTTTTTCGTGGCTTCTGTGGGGGTCTCTTCGCCGAAGTGGACTCTTTGAACCTCTTCGAGTGGGACGGGCAATGGTTGAGGGAACAATGCACGCCTAAACCGCTACTGCTCTCCGGAGATGGTAACCTGCACACGTAGATAAACCACGTCAGTGCCTATCCCGGACGGTGGTGGTCCTGGAAGGCACTCCGATGATCAAGTCAGTCGCCGGAGGGAAGAAAATGCACCAGAGATCTTGGAGAGGGAAGTGGAGTTATGGGGGTAGTAAATGAGGAGAGAGGAATACCCGTTGTGGTAGTTGTGGATGGGTATTTATAGGCTGAGAGAGCGTGCGTCCCACGTGCTCGGTGCTCCCCACGCGCCTGTCATGCGCGCTCGGAATGACAGGTGAGGCGACCTCTGTCCCTGCCACAGACGCCATGCCTGGGATGACGCCATGGCACGTGGGCTCGAGTAGTCCAATCACCCTCGAGACATTCCCCATCACCCACGTGCTGCTGCAGGCGGCGATGGCAGAGTAGGTGACGGCCGCATTTAATGCTCCATTGGGGAACGTGTAGCGTGCCTGGCACGCTTCCCACGAATCAAGTGAATTCTGAGCCCCCACATATCCGCAGTCGACCAACTCGACACGCGGGTGGCCCAGCCCCAGGACGCTCGGCACGCCGATCGGCGGAGGTCCTGAGGGTATTCCGAGAGCCAAGCGGAGAATGCCACACCCTGGGCACTTCTCGCTCGGAAAAGATCGTTCAAATCCATATTCGTCCAGGACCATGTATCCGCACCGGCCGCCGAGGGCACCGTTTGCTTGGCACTATTAAGGCAGATCGATCTGCATTCGGTTTTGCAGATTCTGTGATAGTGACCTTTTTAGCCTTTCGGGATGTGGAGGGGGGCCCTTGCTGACCCCTATGAACCCGGCCGCTACAGCTTCATTAAGGAAAACATTTTCCTCAAAGGGTAGTTCATTTTTATTTATTTTTTACTTTTTCACCTTGGAAAATGTTTTCCGTTGACTTAGATTTTCTGTTACACCCAAATACCGGAAAATGTTTTTCACAGAAATCGTTTTCCACCCTAAACAAACGGAGCCTAAGTAAGAAAAGTACAACTATGTTATCGCCATTACATAAAGAAAACTCTGGTGACAGGCAAAGACCAACATAGATCTACGGGACACAACACAGTACTGGACATGTTTTTTTAAATGAGTACTTTGGTTCAGCCTTGGATTCTAGTAATGGTGCAAGTATATTTCTATGGTTAGACAAGTGGCACCCAAGCACTTTTGTTTGCTAGATTTGGGGACAGAAATCTCTATAAGTTCGAAAGGTCTCTGAATGCTAGGTAGCTTCTATTATTGGGGAAGGGGACTGGATATGGCCAATGGGAAGGAATAAGGAATACAGTAAGAGTAACTCTAATGGTTGGAGCTATTTTTTTGGATGTCAAAGCCAAATTTGGCCTTGCTAGTTGTCAGTGTTTATTTGCCATAATTTGGCCAAATTACTCTAGTTGTATTCATGCCAAAATTTGATTTCCCTTCCTCAACCACCTCTCCAAGTACCCTTTAGAGCATCTCCAACAGGGAGCCAAAGCCCTTGGCATCACTATTTTTGGGTCCCCTACCACTGCCCCCCCAAACCGGAGAGCTGTTCATTCCGGCCATCGCCCAACCATTTTCCAGCCAAATTTGGTCGGGAAAATAGCCCAAGCCATTTGTGCCGGCCCCCGCCCCCCAATTTTCAACAACCCAAACATCAAGAACCGACTCTATTTTGAGAGATGTGTTTGCGACTGCTTGAAGAGCCACCATATTTGCTTTAACGACTTGCCAGTTGGGTTTCCATTTTGTGGTACTCCAATGCCATCATAGTGAATATCTTTCTTCAACAATCATCGACATCATTAGAAGAAGAGTCAAAATCTCCTCTAAGATCTGCTTTTTTAAAGTTGCTCATATTTTGTGCGTGCACGCGCGCGTGCTGTGTGTGTGTGTGTGTGTTTTCAACAAATGTTTGGTATTTATAGAGTCTTGAAAAATTAGGTGGAAACCAATAAAGTTAGGTGGGGAAAGCTAGATGGAAGAGGTAGATGTGAGGGGTAGATTAAAAAAAACAGGTGACACAAAAATAATTTGTTGAGATGCAAAGAAAATTAGAAAAGGTAGAAAGTTAGCTAGTTAGTCAATAATCTCATGATTAGGAGGTGGTTAAACAACAGTTAAAGTATATAAAATATTAGTTGAAAATTCAAAAGTTAGTTTTAAAAAGTGCAGTTGGAAGTATGGGTGAAAGAAAAACCGAAAAACCAAAAAAACTGGAAAAAAAACGTCCGATCGGTTCGGTTTTCGATCAGGGAAAAGTTGTGTCGGCTGAACCAAACTGAATCGAACCGAAAAATTATCGGTTCGGTCTCGGTTTCCTAGAAATTGGTTTGAACCGAACCGAAAGCATGCCAATTTGGATCGAAATACCCCAAAACCACCCCTATTTGGACTGAAATCTAAAAAAAAACGATCTTGATCCCCCAAAAATAACAAATCCTAGCCATCCATCTCAATCTTTTATTGCCAGACCGAAAAAATCGAAAATAATTGAACCACCCCGAACTGATCGATCAATTGTTTTTTTCGGTCAGGATCGGTTCCCAACAAAACCACCTCGAACCGATTGGTTCAGTCCCGAACACCCCAAAAACCACACAGAACCGACCGATTTTCACCCCTAGTTGGAAGGTAGTTGACGAAGGGAGTCAAATTTAACATGGACACCATTGGAGCAGTTTGACCAAAATTATGGCAACAAAACACTGTAGCAAGCCAAAAATGGCATTTGGCACCCTAAAAATGGAGAAATTTTTCAGTGCGGAGTATGTATTGCCCACATAATACCCGTTCGGCAATCTCAGCCAATCCATAATGCAATCCAACAGTCCGGATTTTAGAGAGAGAAAAAGAATAGAGAGAGTGTTTGGGTGAGAGGAGAGAGAGGGAATCAATCTAGTCCACCCAAAACACAATTGAACAGCTCGGATCATGCTTCAGTATCAAGTTGCAATACCCACTCGGCACCCAAAAAAAAATCCTACAAAATGGCTCCTACCACTAAAGTTGCTCTTACTTAACCAACTTTTCTATTTTTTTTTTTAATAGATTTTAACTAGTTGATCAGCCACCTTGTAATCACGATTTAGGAACCGTTATTTAATTAACTGTAATTTCCCAAAAAGAAATGGGAAATTAGACCTAATGAGATTTATCTTAATCACACTTATTTGTATTCCAAAAAAATTAGATCATTAAAAACGTAGTTTAGAACAGGCAAGACTGGAGACTTCATCCAGAAGGGGTGAATTTTTAGATATGTTTTGCGTTACAGGTTTTGGTCGGTCTCTCGATCTTCCACTTGCAACCATTACAAATTTACAACCACAACCTAACTTGCAGGAGATTTAACAACCGAAGCTACCGGTAGTCCCGACGGGACGAAATCCTCCTATAGTAGTTGGCAATATTGAACAAGCGAGTCATCGGCATGGGGCAGACCCCCCGCATGAAGCCTGTAGGCAGTTTAAAGAACCCCTGCGCTAGGGCAACCAAAAAGAGAAAAAGTTGTTGAGTATTATGCTATAGTATTTAAAGCTTATGCTACACTTGTATTTTGCACCAAACCAAGAAGAATTTGCTTCAAAAATGTAAGAAAAAATTATTTTCTTTAAATCAGAAGCACTGTAAGTGGAGTTTTATTTTGAATTTGATTTTTTTGATGTAATTCAAGCTTCAAAAGCAATATATGACATTGACCTCTCTCTCTCTCTCTCTCTCTCTCTCTCTCTCTCTCTCTCTCTCTCTCTCTCATACCTATTATGCCTTTTTTATGACTTATAAAGTAAAAACCAAGAACCAATGTGCGGCGTGAAATTGAGCAAAGAAAACCTGGGGGTACAAAAGACTGGTCATCGGTCCGGGGGAAGAAAAGGACCACCTTTGAAAAAAAGGAAAAAAAAGGGAACTCACTTAACTTGCTAAGCCTTCAGAACAAAGGCGATTCTGTTCATGCTTCAAACAATCTGGCTAATTCTATACTACTTCTTATCTAATTATAAATGTCTTCGATTGTAGCTGCCTTCCTCCTAGTAAGTTAAACGGCTCTTTTCATTAACCCAACCCCTATGGCTCGAATACATGATAAGCACACAAATATGTAAATATTAGTGGGCTTAAGTCCTCAAGTTTGATCTTATTATTATGTTTATTATTAATTTTTATAAGATATTGTACGTAAGTTTTGTTTTGAGTGTTTCAGGAAAAAAGGGGATAAATACGGTGCATCCGATGTTGCGAAGAATGTAACGCGCCACGCTGGATAATTTCCCAACCCACCTTGGCAATGAATGCATGAAGGAAAATTGCAAAAATGGAAAAGAAAGTCAGAAAAGTGGATGGCAAGAAGTCAATGGGGCGGCTGGGAATCAGTAAAAGAAGTTTTAATTGCAGAGTCCGGATGATATCTTGTTTTGCCCTACGAAACACGTGTCAAGCACAAAAATTACAAGAGCTATACCGTTTTATTCCCGGTATTAAAAGAAGAAATTTGATTGTTTGAGAGTGTCGCGAACCCAGTCAATGCAAGTCTGGCACCTAATCCTAGAGCTGAAATGTCAAAGTGCCATAAAGCCAAAGCCTGCCATGGCTTCTTTTACGTCAATTTCTATATTTGGCCAAGGAATTTGCTTATAAATAGGAGTGCACCAGGAGAATTGAAAACTACTTCCCCTTTTCCTTTGTTAAATTTCTCCAGCCTATAATTCAAGAGCAAATTCCTCCCCTTAATTTCTCTGAAATCCTTTTGGAAGTTAGTTTATATTTTTGTTGTTTATTATTTATTTTCCACGAAATTTGTAATATTTATTGTAATTTGAAAACATCTACTTTTATAATCTCAATTTCTAGTTCGTTTCAATTTCCTCATCTTTTCAATACTTAGTTAATTCCTGTTAAAACAAAAGATTGAGGTTTGGTTGTGAGTATGCGCAAACTAGTCGGCTATTTCTCACACCAAAATCGAATCTAAGTTTAGTCTTACTTGTGGATTCCTTTGAGATTGAAAGGAGGACACCTTTGGTCTACCCTCTAGTACACATCTCATCGGTACATTCTTAAGACCGATCTTTTTAAACACTTTAATAAGCCGTAATGTTTAGTGTAAATTTTAGCTTTTCCTTGGCGAGTCAATGGAGGAGTAGTCATAGACTCGGCCTAGGGTGATCACCACCCAAGTGGCCTAAGTGGATTCGTGATTCTCACACAAGTGCTAACAAAGTTTGTTTGTGATTAATCTGGGCTCGTAGCTATTGATTTAAAACTCAAGGTTGTTAAGTTTTTTATTTTGCGTCAACAATAAAATTGGCACGCATAATTCTTAAATCGATGTCATTTTGAGGGTTTAACAAATTTTCGATCGAGCCTTGATTAAATTAAACACCGGAAAAAATAGAATTTTATTAAATCATCTTCCGAGAGAGCGCACAAATACCGTGTGGCTCAATCGTGTTAAATTGTGAGAATCATGGATCTATTTAGGTTATAGGTGATGTGAACCTTAGCCCGAGCCTTTTAATTTAATTTTAATCATGGTCATAGTTTCAATTTTAATTTGGCAATTTTCCAATTTTAAATTCACAAAACAAACAAGAAACAAAATGGTTGGCTACCTACGGCTACAAAACACTATTTAAGATCGATAGGCCACTTCACTCAAAATAACCGTTCTCTGTGAATTCGACCCGGTTTTACCGGTTATTATGTTACCGCCGACCTAGCCCTACGCATGGGGCGATCATCTATGATACAATCCAAGGTCGCAAGAAATACAACTGATTGCAAATTGGACGGTTGCTCTCTTTTTTGGCATTAGATCATTGAGGTTTCTAGGATTTTATAGTACTCATGTGCCAACCAAATAATTTCTCTAATTTATCTTTTCGTAAACAACACCACCATTTCTTTCTTTCTTTCTCTCGTTGGGGTGCAGACAACCTTCAACAGTACCGTGGGTGGGGGAGGGAGCCCCCATGAGACACAAGTGCACTCTGGACTGCAGTAAAAACAATATTTGGGGGACCTCAATGTGTAATTTTGGCTATAGACCCAACCTAATTATTTCGTTGTTAGTGTGTAATTAGAGTAACATGTTTTCAGGGAAAAAAGAGTGAGAGAGGCGAGAGACAGAAAACACAGGTTTCAAAGAGATTGCGAGAAGACTTGTACTCTTGATTTCAATTTCATAGTGGACTAGTGTGGCTCCTGTAGTTTTTCCTCCCGTTGAGGTTTTCCACATATATTTGTCTCACGCTTTCTTTTTCGTTTTTCATTACGCACGATTACTTGTTTTTCTGTTCTGTGATTCATTGTTTTCAAGATCCTTAGAGGTGTTATGGTATTGTGAAAATCCTGACATCTCTTATAGTGTTAATTATGTAGCACGGATACTCCAAAACTAGTCGAGTATGGGTATCGGATAAGGATATAGAATACACCTGGATAAGTGCCAGATACATTAAACAAGAATACATATTTAAATTAAATATTTTTTATTTCAGATATGTGAGAGATACTTCTGGGATATGGTGTGGGTTAAAATGGAATGTTTTAACGAACAAAATTAATGATGTGTAAAAATGAAGAGAAAAAATAATAATTAAGAAGGAAAATGTAACAAAAATATAATTAAAACTCACTATTTTTAAATACTGTATTTTGCCATTTGCCATTTTCTCTTCTCTTATCTTTCTAACCAAAAATGCATGAGAGAACTTTTAAAAATTCTCTACTTTTCCCTTCCTTTCTCAATGTTCCAAATAAATCCCAAGTCTCACATAAGTCACCTTTTACACATACTTTACCTAATTTAACTATTCAAAGTACTGCCGAAAAGCAAATTTAACCAGTCCAAATAAAAATACTCTCTCTATCCCAATTTAATTGCTCCCTACGATTATACGTGCCTTTTTTAAAACTCTTTTAATTTTCATTTTATAATGTATTGGAATTGATATTGGCACTCCCCTTTTCTTTATTGGCACTCCCTTTTTTTGTCTCTATTAGGTAAAATTACTCTTGCACTTTGTATATAAAGACAAAAAAAAGGAGTGCCAATAGAGAAAAAGGGAGTGTCAATATTAATTCCCGAATTTTATATGCAATATGGATCTTCTTCTTTTTTTTGTCATTCATTAATCCTAATCTACTGTATCCTAGGGGACTTGGGGAGGGGAATGGGTGCTTACGGGAATCGAACCCTGCCCTAGAGTATAAAGGAGGCACCAACTGCACTTCGCTCCACTTGCAATATGGATCTTATTTGATAGATCTCAATTAATTCTATTAGACAAAATTTTGAAAAACTTTGAAAACATTACAAATAAATAGATATAGACGTTTGAAAATGGCACGGATATTCATAGGGAATATTTAAAATGGGACAAATGGAGTAAATGCCAAGTGTGGCATATGTGACTTTTTTTTCCCAGATAAAAAGAAGTACTACCGAATAAGCCTCATCATTTGGCCCGTTGGCCCGGGGCCCACCTGAAGCCCGCAATACCCTTCGATCTTTACCCGAGCCCGTGGGCGGGCTAACCTAGCCCGACTTTTTCATGGGCCGGGCTTGGGCCTAAAAATTTTAGCTACAACCCGCCCCCCCAATAGCCCGGCCCGAGATACTAGCCCGCCCGTAACCCGATACACTTGTAATGTATTATTGCACAGTTAATGTACATAATTTATAATATATACTCCCTCCGTCCCAATTTCTTGGCCCCTTTTGGGGAAGCGGGTTTTTAAGGGGTGTGAAAATTTTGTATTGACTTTTCTATTTTGCCCCTAAATTCAGTCAATATTACTGTGATCAAATTTGTGAGGCTAATTTATTATATGAAAGTCAAAACATATTCAATATGGATCTTGTTTGATAGATATCAATTAGTTTTATTATACAAAATTTTTAAAATCATAAAAACCGTTACAAAATAAAAGATAATAGACTAGTCAATTAAGATGGGAAAAGTACTTTTTAAGGGTAAAATTGGAAAATGACCCAATTTTGATGGATGTTTTTAGAAGTAGGACAAATATTTTGGGACATCCCAAAATGGAAAGAAGGACCAAGAAATTGGGACGGAGGGAGTAATATATAATGTACCAAAAAAAGATATAATACAAATGTACCAAAATAAAATAAATAAATAAATAAAAAACACAGTTGGACATATGTGTGTAACTATATGTATATATCTCATAGTAAAGTTCCAATGGAAAACTAAACATATGCATTAAAATTTTGAGAAGGTCTAAACATATGCATTAAAATTTTGAGAAGGTATAAACATATGTATTGATTGACCATTCATTTGTTGCATGGGTAACTAACAACCACTCATGGTGTATTATTGTTACAACATATGGTAGCCTAGACAAGGTTCAGGTTTAGTTTAAAAAAAGGCTCCAAAAGGTTCAGCTGTAACAAAAATAAAAAAAAAGGGCATTTGGCCCCGCCTAAATAACCCAAAGCCTAGCCTAGCCCAATTCGAAGACGGTGGCCCGGCCACTAGGATTGTGATAAGCATGGCCCCCGCTTCAACTTTTTGAGAGATTCCAAAGCCGGGCTTAAAAAAGAAACAAAATTCTATACCGACCTGATCCACAAAGCGTTTGGTTTCAGTTTGAAAGTTTCATACCCTACTTTTGCTTTGATGATGACCCTTACTACCGAATGGCTATTCAAAAAAAAGTACTACCAAAAGGGGGGGAAAAAAAAGATCACCTATTCATTTAACAGTCGGGTGCCCAAACCAGCTTATTCACAACTTGATTATTTTCCTCCTTAGTTGGTCAAAGGCACACCATCCACACCAAAATTAAGAAATTCAAAAAGAAAAAATCTCTATTGCAGCCTAATCCAAAGACGTTGTCCATATCCGAACTTTGTTCGATTTGGATTTTGAGAAAGGTTTTTGGGAGTAATGAGTAGAGAGAGATAGAAAGAAAATTGTACTAGAGACCGTACCACACAGGATGGGTCTTAAGACCCAAACCAAACAAGGTGATACTCCCTTCGTCCCAAATTGCTTGTCCTTTTTGGGAATCCAAGCATTTTGCACACAAAAAAAATGTATGAGCATTCTTTTCTTTTCAAAAAATTTTACGCCAATCTAAAGATCTCATTGAGTAGAAAAAATTGGTGTAATTTTTTTTTTGAAAAATAACTTTGTGAAACTATCATTTTTTACGTGCAAAATGCATGCTTTCCTAAAAGGAACAATCAATTTGTGACGGAGTATAAATTTAGGGTAAATTACACTGACCTCCCCTGAGGTTTCTGACTTGTACACTAACCACCCCTACTTTATCTGAAATAGCATTGACCTCCCCTGAGTTTTATATTTTAGTATCCAAAGCACCTTTCTGTTACTGAAATAGCACTAGCTACCCCTGAGTTTTATATTTTAGTATCAAAAGCACATTTCTATTACTTGGCCGTCAATAACGGGAATTGATGAGGTAAGCCATTAACCTTTGTTGAATTCTCAAAATAGCCCTTGACACTAGTTACAATCTAAATTCAAAAGGCTCTTTTTTTTCTATATAATGATCATGCATGAATACTTAGAATATAATTTATTGGCGGGCAATTTCTATAAAGAAAAGTAAAACGAATTCCCTATTTGGCTTTTGCTGTTAAAAAAAAAGTCATTCAAAAAAAAGAAAAAGAAAAAGAAAAATGAAACCGAGAGAACAAAACATGGGAATGCTACCAAATATACATGTCTTTTAATTCAATTTTTTGTTTAACAAATGGATGTGTCCTAGTTCATAAAATACATCAAATAAGAGTATAAATAAGTCATTTTCAGTTGTCTTGCATCACTTGGGTACTGAATTTTCTACTAATACAGTAGAAAATTTGTGACGTAGAAAATTCTGCTACTTATGGTGTTTTGATGTGCAGAATGGCAAGTTTTCTACTTTATTAGTGTAATCCAAAACTAGTGTCAAGGGCTATTTTGGGAATTCAACAAAGGTTAATGGTTTACCCCATCAATTCCCGATACTGTCACTGACGACCAAGTAATAGAAGGGTGTTTTTGATACTAAAATATAGTAAAACTCAAGGGAGATCAGTGCTATTTTAGTAACAGAAGGGTGCTTTTGATACTCCCTCCGACTTTAAACTTTTAATCTTTTTGGGATTGCGTGTCATTTTAAATTGTTTATATCTTTTTATTTATAACGTTTTATGTGATTTTGAAAACTTTGTTTAATAGAACTAATTAAAATCTATCAAACAAGATCAATATTGCATATTTTTTACATTTACATTGAAAGATATAGGCATTTGAAAATTGCACACTGTCCAAAAAGTGTAAAAGTTTAGTAACGGAGGGAGTACTAAAGTATAAAACTAAGGGGAGGTTAGTGCTATTTCAAATAAAATAGGGATGATCAGTGTACAAGTCAGAAACCTCAGGGGAGATCAGTGTAATTTACCCATAAATTTATCGTCCATGTTGCCATCCAGCGATCTCTTGGGTTAAGACGTGGGTTCACGTGGGGAGAAGACAAATCAAATCCATTGATGCATGAAACCATTCACTACTGGGTGTTAAAGATTCTTTTGTGGGTCAGTACCAAGTACAGACCCCATTGACAAGAGGTTTATAATATCGTGTGCTCACTTCATTGTCTGCACTGCTTTTTTCATCCCTATGTAATTGATTTGTAATTTATGATTTCACTTATGCTCCTTTCATCCTAATTTGTTTTTTTTTTTAAATGAATTTTTAAGTTGAGTGAAAAGTTTTTATTGTCTTTTATATTTTGTCCCTTAGTCTTGTCAATATTACTGTGACTAATTTTATAGGACTAATCTTTTACATAATACTTAAAACTTATGCAATATAGATCTTGATAGATATGAATTATTTTTATTATACAAAATTTTCAAAATCATAAGAACCGTTATAAAATAAAAGACAATCAACAAACCAATTGAGATGGAAAAAATACTTTTTAAGGGTAAAACTGTAAAGTAACCTTATTTTGATGGAAGGTTTTATGAATAAGACAAATATTTTAGAACATCTCAAAATGGAAAGAAAGACTAGCAATTTGGGACAGAGGGAGTATAAGAGTCTAACATAAATATATAGTGACGATGGATATTGAAACATTACATGACGGAACCCAATAGTCCTCCCCTGTTTTTTTTATAATTGAGTGTTTGGAGTAACTTGCGCACACGTTGACTAATGCAGGGTTTTTTAAGTTAACGACAAAGCAAATGTTGAGTAGGCAACACCTCTTAGTAATTGAGTTCAACACACATACAAAGTGATGAAAGGTATTGAAATATCACATGACAGCACTCAATATCCACTCCATTTTTTTTTATAATCAGGCGTGTTTGGACTAACGTGCAAGCATCTTTACTAATACATTACTGGTTTCTGAAGTTAACGATTGAGAAAAGTAGTGAAACTCCCGTACCCAACACCCCTGATAATCACTCAAGGAGCCTTAAAACGCCTTAGTAGGCTTCTATATATATATATATATATATATATATATATATATATATATATATATATATATATATATATATATATATATATATATATATATATATATATATATATATATTCGCTAAGCTAGGCTTCTTTACTTGGCTGGCCTTTATAAAAAATACTTTCCATAATTTTGATCTCGCGATTTCAAACAACACGACCCAATTATGCAAATTGAAGAAAAACATGATCTTTTATACTGTATTTAACTATAACGAAAAGGAAAATTCTACAATACACACCCCTTAAAGGTGTGTACAATATGCACCCATTGTGTAGTCCATATTGTGCCACCTCATTGGCAATCGTAACATTTTTTAGTGTTTTGTAACTTTTTCAGAAGTATGATTCGTAACATTTTCTATGATTCATAACATTTGGTGCGTCTCGTAACTTTTCTACAAATAATTCGTAACTTTTATTAAACTTCGTAACTTTTGTTAATCGATTCGTAACTTTTATAGGGGTGCATATGATACACACTCAAATAGGGGGTGTGTATTGTAGCCATTTCCGAACGAAAATCTTGGACACCGTTATAAAATATAGAGTAAGATATTTGAAGTTGTACCATTTGCCTGAGAAAATGCTCGAGGTTCTTTGTTTCCTTTCTCTCATAACATATACTTGGAATATTAATGAAAAATCTATTTGCATTGGACATTTCAAGACACAATCGTGTTAGAATTTGTGGTTTAAAATTGTTTTTATATTATTGCTCCTATGTATGTGGTTGCTTTTGTACCATAACATGATTTGTAAGTATTTTGCGACCAAACGTGTTAGTAAAAAAAGATGGAAAAAAAATTTGCACGAATGATGGGCCGTTAAAATTATGCAAATGCATACACATGATGATGTGATTTTGACTTGTAAATTGAAGTACACTCTTGAAGAATACCAAAAATCTTATGCAGATATCTCATTATGTACTTTTGGATGACTTTATTCTATTTTTTCACAAACAACTATGATTTATTCCTACCTTACTCTAATCAATTACCAGTAATTTTTAGCGATAATTCATTTTGCACCGACTGTGGTGCACCGACCACGTACCGACAACGTTGGGAACGCCGTTGTGAGTTCCAACCGATCAATCTGAGACGTTCATCGTTCTCAAAATCGAATTTCAAGTGGGCTGTAGTGGGAATCAAGGCAATCGAATGGTTATATGAGTTCAATCCAAAATCACCCTATTTTATTAAAAAATGGTTCAAATTTTCTCTTTGAAATTTTCAAAATATTCTTTGGTTCAATTTTTGTAATATGCTAAAACCAACAGAACAACGTGGGTCCCCGTAGACTCTCCACTCGAATGCCACGTCATGGACGAACTGTCAAAATCCAACTGGCGTAAACTGATTTGTCCCAACATTTCATTTCTGTCATAGTACTGTAACTCTAGACTTTCCACAAATTTTATGTATAGTATTCTTCTCTTCGCTTCACTTCCACTCCCATTTCTGCAAATCGCTCAGGCTAACTCAGCAACAGTAATTTCTTTCCCCTGGACGAGATTAACCCTTTCGAATTAGGGAAATTCCCAGGTATTTCTTGCATTTTTCTTGGTATATTGTGAAATTCATTCTCTCTAATTTGCCCCTTCAAAACCCAAATCTGTTTGGTGTGTTGTTGAAATTAAGCTGCTCTGGCTGGTTTTGATCTGATCCAAAGTCGTGAAAATTTCTACTGAAGTTCAAATCAGTGCTTGTTTAGCTGAATCGTTCTATATAAAGATTTTGTTTTTCTGTTGTTGTTAGGATTACTGTTTTGTGAACAGTGGACCGGTTCTTGTTTTGTGAATCAATGCCGCTGCAGGCGCTGCTTCTATAGAAAAAGTTGAAATTTAGATGCAGAGAAAATTTGTAGCATTTGTTAAGTCCTAAAATGTAGTGGTTAATTTCTACTGGGCTTAAACAATTTTCCTGGGTTTCTGGATCTTAAACTGTGGTGGTTACTTAGTATATATTTATACTTATATACATAGTTGTGGATATGAACTGTTTGAGAGCATCCACTTTGCGAAAATATTGTCAAAGGTTATGTCCATCTCCAACACTACCCCTCCCATGGTTGAAACCTGATATTCTACGATTCTAGTGACTGTGTCCATTTTGATCTATTTCTGATGAGTACGGTTTGCTTTGTGTTTATCTTGTGCTAAAGCTTTTGATTTGAAGGTAAAGGGTGTGGATTTTGATTTCAACATGTGTGGCTGAACTGGCTAAGCTCATACTTCATAGATTACAAAAAAAAAAAAGACTGTTTAAGGTCATGCTTATTGTAAAATGTAAAGTTTATGGATTTTTAAGCTGGTTGTTGAGTCAACTGTTTGATTATCGCACAACCCACGTGACGGAATCACACCAAACATTATGTTTAAATGTCAGATTTTTTATCCAAATTTTGATCCTTAAGCAAGTGTAAGATACATGTCCAAGGTATTGTCGTCATCCTCAAGCTTGAATATTAAAGTTGTCAACTTCCATATGACGGACTTGTTGGACTTCAATTTAACTGATTGTTATTACAAGGCTTAGGGTCCTTGCTTAGAACAAGGTGTGCGTATGTTTGTGCAGATTGTTGGTTACTTGTCAGGGAATTTTATCGATTCTTAAACTTGTGAGTTGTGATTATATGATATTATAATGGATTTTCTAATCATCCCATTATAACTATTAACTAGAGTTAATAATATAGGACTTCATAAGATCAAGTTGATGAGCCCTATAATTGATCCCATAAACAGTTAAGCCACAATACTTATCCTTAACTCCTCTTACATAGGTGGAGACAATGATTATAACAAAGCAGTATCGCTGCATACACTCGGCGAGCTGTGCCTGTAAGAAAGGGCATCTAAACGAGGATGTGATCTTCCTAATTTTTCAGCACTTGAACTGGAACCCAAAGTTGATAGCTGCCTTTTCTTGTGCATGCAAGTGGTTTGATGATGTAGCTAAAAGAGCACTGTGGAAGGAGTTTTGTCGGGTAAGAGCTCCTAAGATGATGCTTGATCTGCAATCTAGTGGGAGCCACAGTGTTGATGGGAACTGGAGGGCACTGGGAAAGCTGCTTATTTACTGTTGTGGATCGTCCAAGGATGGCTTGTTCAATAATGTCCATATTCCTGGCCATTTTGTTTATAGGACCCGGTTTTCTAGGACCTCAGGGAAAAGCTTTCTTTTACCACAATGCAGAAGTGATGTGCTTTACGTTTCTGACCCTTGTGAGCATCTTGACCAAGGGGAAGATGGAGATGTGGGATTTTTCCGGGGGATCTTCAAGTCGTTTGCAATGTCAAAGGTTCGGAAGATGCTTATTAGTCGGGGAGCCCAGCTTCATCCGACAGAAGTGTGCCCCTATTGTAAGGCAAAGTTGTGGAGCATGCTGCAAGCAAAAATGGTACCACAGAGTGCTAGCTGCAGGTTAGGTTCTTACGAAGATTGTGTAGAGTATTTTGTCTGCCTTAATGGGCATGTGCTTGGAATCTGCACCCTCTTGCCATTGTCTGATTCAGAGGCATCTGAGTTGGAGTGATACCCAAAAGTGAAGCCAGGTACATCTTGCATGAATGCTTGCCTCCCTTTTCCTCTTTTCTTTTCTTCCAAATTTGAAGATACAGAGTCAAACTACCGTGGTGAAGAATACATGTACTGGATAATATATGTATTGTGTTATCGTGAGGAGATTTTTTTACGCATTGCAATTTACTTAGCTTGTTCTAGGGATCAAGTCGCTCAAAACAAATCTTCTATAGGGGAGCTGCACAGTATCTCTTTGAAGATTCCATTAGACATCCATCGTGCGACTCCCTTGTTATGGAAGTGGATCTTTCTGTTTGCTTTCTACACCAGTTGGCCTACTACTGAACCAGCTCTCGTGTTGTCTTTTTACTTGATAAGTTTGGTTGTTTTACTTATTTAAGTTTCAGACTCCAAAGTACCTTTTCAATATTAGAAAAACTGTAGCTTCACTTGATCTTGTTGAAAAGTAAGTTGCTCACGTTTGAACTCGGGTAGGGAGCAAATATTGAAAGCTGGGTTCAGCTTGAAATTCTTGCCTGATTTGGCCCTTGAAGGCTACAACCTATTTGCGTAGGACGTCAAAACAATATCTTCTTGAAGGTTAGCTAAGCTTAGCGCTCAATTTACCCTTTTGAACATTATGGCATGATTTAAAACCTTGCAGACTTTTTTACTAGTGCTCTGTATTTAGAGACCAAATGAAAAGTATTGGTATCCTGTTCCGGTCTGCAATCAAAGAGGTCTAAAATTTGATATATACTACCAAGTCAAGTTCACTGAGGTGAACCATCTCATGCTGAAGACCGGGGCAAGGAAGCTCGGGTCTTCTGGTGGCTAAGCTGGATGAGCTTCAGAAAAAATATGTCAACGTCAAGAAAACAAACCTTTTGTGAGTAGTGTTCCAGCTACTTGTTTTATCCCTGAGATTCTGGGCTCGTAATGGACAAATGGTACCTCGTCGTTGAAGGTCTTTCTCTGAAGTGGTTATTTCACTTTGCCTTGCCGCTTTATCAAGTGTTGATTTTGGCTGATGTGGTGGTGAACCTCCTTCTACTTCTTTTGCTGTTCTCCGTTTATGTTGTGGTACTCGTTAATTGGTGTAGCCGTAATTCTGCTTTTGTTGGACAGGCTTTGGATCATTGCATATACGGAAATCTTATCTGACGCTGGATCTCGTAAGACTTTGGTAAAAGCTGAAGATGTTACAGGTTATTCTATCTACAGCTTTTTGGTGGATCTGGAAACTACTATGTATATTGCAGCTTCACAATCTTGGAGCTATGCCTAACCATTTTTTACCCTCATCCTCACTTGGACAAAGTGGTACACGGCTAAACATGTATTTCTGCGTACATTGTGACATTATGTATGTACAAGTGAATTTTGAATGCCAGATTAGGGTCAGTATAAACTTACGATGACTGATTTGTAAGAATTTGGTTAATTTACCATGTTACTTGAATTTCTTTATAAACTTCAATCCAAATAAGTTTCCTGGTAGTTTGTTACACCTCTCAATCACCTGCTTTGAGATGCAGAGAAGGATGGAAAGCAAAATATGGAGCTGAGACATAATACTTGAGAAACCCGAATCCGAAAGACCGTTGTGCTCTCTCTCTCTCTCTCTCTCTCTCTCTCTCTCTCTCTCTCTCTCTCTCTCTCTCTTATTACTGCTCTGGAACTGGTTGATGTTGAGCATTGAGGTGATTCTTGCCCCTCTCAATACTGTTCTTGCTGCCGGAAAGATCGGGAAATCCGTCTTAACAAATCCCGTTGGTCAAACAAATAATCATCTTTGCATAATCACAACAGTGGATTGTGCGTAAACGTTTGATGCTGTATTTGGATCACCAAGTAGGTGAGAGGATTACCGAGGCCAAGGAAATCGAAGGGATACAACATAATAATGCATTTACAATCTGTTTGGTGTGCTAAAGAGTAAAGATCCCATGGCTATTTAACGGCCGGCAATGATCTTATTGTCAGAATGATGAAAAAATGCCCAGGTTGAAGGGTGCAAGTGTGTGCATCAAGGTTTTGCCATACCGCAACCCGAAAATCTATCTCCGCCCCCTGTCTCACCCCAAACCCGACCGGTTAATTGATGGGTACCCCGTCCCGCTCTTATTTGTGTTACATATTTAAAAATAAAAATAAAAATATGTAGGAGTATTTATTTCAAAATTTGTGAACAAAAATTATAGAAGTACACAAAATAACTTAACCAACATCTACTAGCTACTGTATAAAGAAATTGATAAATAATGTGAGATTTTAGTTGTAAAGGCAAAAATATAAGAATAAAAGTAAATATTTATGCAAAAAAATCCGGGAGGTTGATGTCTATGCTAATCCTACCCTAATCTGGTCGGGTTTTTCTTTTCATTCTCCCCTACCCCAACCTTATAGGCAAAAAATTTCATAAATATCCATCCCGGTCAAGTCGGAGTGAAGCGGGTTGAATTGCCATCCCTAGTCCTAGTTCTAGATTCATATGACAAATAAAGCATAAAACATAAAATAGTCGGAATTCTGGTGAAAGAGAGCGATGAATATACAGAGTGCTTGAAAATTACAACTGCAAGGACTGGCAATCCAACAAACTGGAATTAGGATTAGGTATACATCTACATCACAAAAAGATAAACCCATGCAGAAACTTTTTACACCAAGGTCGGTTACCACCAAAGGGGCAAGAGTTATGAAAATCAATAACACCAATCAACGCAAGCGCAGAACGGATTTCAAGAGTAGAGGCATCAAAGCCCTGTCCAACGTAACAAAGATGAGACAATTCGAC
Organism: Vaccinium macrocarpon; assembly: GCA_022606695.1. Classification (NCBI taxonomy): domain Eukaryota; kingdom Viridiplantae; phylum Streptophyta; class Magnoliopsida; order Ericales; family Ericaceae; genus Vaccinium; species Vaccinium macrocarpon. The sequence continues at coordinate 33,745,874 of CM040181.1, read as the reverse complement.
ACGAATTTTTACATAGTCTTGTGAATGCGCGCATTTCCTCCTACTTCGAATTCCAGCCCTTCAATTGTCATCGGGCCTACATTAACTGCATATTCAAACATCTCGTTAGTCATTAGACATTATAGTTGCAAATCTAACACCTGAAGAACACCAGAATGTTTGGTACTGGCAACATTTAAGCAATGATTCAATTCAACAAAGGTTGGCCCCGAACGAATTGCTTTCCAAAATGAGTATAAGCACTAGAAGCATTCCATTGCCCTTCCTGGCGTCGCAGTGCAAACAAAATCACAATTGACATAATTGTTTCAAATTAAAAGATATAGTAAAAACAGAAATGACTTTCCATGTTCATTTGTTCAGATTAAGATGACAGAAATCTTATTCTCACTGCTTCCAGCAAACAGTTGCTCTATCAGCATTTATAGAAGTGGATTTGTGTAAAGCCAATATCCTTAGGTAAGGCAAATATGATTTATCATTGGTTAATGCCAACAGAGAAATCCATCAGGTGCAACCCCATTTTTTATATGGTCTAACAGCTTCTTGTCGAAATAAACCTAACTTGTATAAGAAGGGTCAATAAAAATGGAAGGGGTGAAAAAAGGAACTGGAACACTTACCAACAGCATCCATACCAGCTAATTTGGGCATGAACTTCCTAATATGGTCCTCGGCTTCTTTTTCAGCTTTTAGAGTCTCACATTCAAAAGAAACTAAAATCTTGTTTTTCCCGTGCTCCTGTTCAACCATACCAACCACATCCTTCTCCCATCTGTGTATGGACAGAATGAATTACGTAATTTGACAATGAAGCAATTTTGTGTCAACTGTTGCAGAGTGACGAACAAGAGTAGAATACGCCCAAGATTGAGCCAAGACAATCCATACAAACTAGAAATCATATGCATATAAAATACATGCTCACAATCTCTCCCACATTTGTCGTTTTATTGCCATTGGAAAAAGAAAAAAAAAATTATTCAAAGCCTGTACATGCTCTAAGTTCAATTATTCTACTAACCAACTCTGAAGAACAATCCAAAAGGAAATTTTTTTAACACAACTAACAATTAAGGATATCACTAAAAAGAATGAAGGATACACTTATCCAATGATGGATCATTCCTCATAGACACAGTCACACAGACACTATGCTTAGACCAATAGTAGGTCATAGATTAGCATACCCATGAGCATGATCAACATTACATAACCGAGCAGCATCATGTCCTCTACACTCCACCACCACATTACGTTCTTCTTTACTCTGTGCTCGTCATATCAAACGAAAAAGAACAGACAGAAAAGAAACAACGAAAGAAATGAAAAGTTGATGACGCCGATTTTTTCTGGTGTAAACAAGTCAGGAAAAAAGGAAATTACAATCAAGGGAGGAAAGGGCAAACAGCTCATACGACATAGTCCGTGATTGTGAGGTTGACCAAGCGGTAATCCTCGCCTCTGCTGCATTCCCTCTCACATGCCAACTCTATCCAAAGAAATAAGAAACATATTTCAATGGAGAACCATTTAAGGGGATAATAATGGCTCAAGATCAAGCTGAATGTTGGTGCATTAATAGGAAGGAACCCAGTAGTTGGGATTACAAGGACCCCAATAGCGAAAAAATACATGACCGATCTCTGGGTGGGAAAAGAATTGAAGGCTGTAAACTACTAGAAGTCTAGAACTTACCACAAAGAGTAAATCTGTATAAGCAATCTAATAAAAATTCCCTAGAAATGTAAACCTTCAAAAGCTTTTAGTAACTTTGTGTGTGAGACAGTGAGACTGCTAATTTATATTACCTGTAAGCACTATGACAAATTATACTTGCAACAGACTGCAACTAATATTTGACAAGTATGACCAAGCATAGATAAGCTTCATAAAGATGCAAATATTTACAGGTTCTGAATATGGGGGGAAAAGGACCAGTGTCGAGCTGAATGGATTGTTGGTTTAATTGGTTTGAAAGCATTACCTGAGCTCAAGCTTGGTTACCTTATAGGCTTACCAAGTCAAGTAGTGAATTGTTCAAGCTTAATTTCATACATAGCTTCAAAAATGCATCCAATCTTAGTTTGTTTCTAAAAAACTTCCGATATATTCACCAAGGCATTCCATTTTATTGATTGACATTTGGCATTAACCCTCTGACCTCTGGCCTATGGGGCAGAGCGATATAAGGACTGGGTGGTGGCCCTGGCTGCTCCCCATTTCCTATTTTAGAGTATATTTTGCATATTTTTTAGAGATATTTTTTTTAAAAAAATACAAAATTTAAAAAATAATTAAAAAGTAAGAACAATTTTCACTCTGATAACACTACATCATGGTGAATGATACCGTGCAAAAATGATACCGTGTGTGTTGAATGATATGATAACAATACCCGAGATTAATTTTTCAATTTATCAAAATTGTCCCATAAAAACTCGAATGACTAGATTTCGTCTCGAAAAAAATCATCGAACTAAGATTTCTTTGATTTCTGGATCTGCCACTGTTTACCCTAGATCCTTGTAGCACCTAGTGGTCTATTTGCTAGTGTGTATCATCTTACGAGAGTCAAGTAGGATTGCACCAACTTCTAACAAACCAAACACAAAAACGGATTGCGTATTTTGGTTTGTTTAACAGTGCCCAATGGTACTGGTACTTCGATGATGTATGGACTAAGATAAAACTAAAAGAGTGCAAGAAACAAGACCAGTACAGAAAACACAATACTCAACGTATAGATTTACATAAAGAAAGATGTACCAGTGCCATGGAGGCCATAACAGACAGATTGGGGAAGTTGAATGAAGTGTCCGGAGATGGACCCACATGGCAGCAATGCTATGGATGCAACCCCTTCCAATAGTACCCCATCCTTCCCTCTCTTTCCTTCTTCATCTGCTCCAATTTGATATCAAAGTATTAGCACATTTTTAATAGATATTTGCAAGAAATTTGTGAGAGTAAAAGTTAATTTTAGCGAATTAGTGAAAATTGATTAGAACCCATTTACCAAGATCGACCGAAAAACATACCCATCTGAGTCTTCTTCCCCAAACGATTTGTTCAAAAGTTAAAACCCAGAGGAAAACCCCTCTTCCCATTTTTCTTTTGGGTTTAATGACTTTTATCAGTCTTGTATTTTACTGAAATTCTGTTTTGGGCATTGTACTTCCAATTGTTATAATGTACTCCTTACACTCTTAAATCAAATTACAATGTTTCTCTTCCACCCTTTTGTCGTTTATGTGGCTGAATGAAATTGACATGTGAGATTTGCAAATAGAAAAACCAAGAATGATAGATACAGACACAAATTTGTGTCATGTGTGTCTCTAACATTTAAAGTAAAATATAGTATGTGATACTTTTTCATTAGTGCTTACACTTTGGTCTCCTAAATTTTTTGTCAAATTTTTTTTATTCAACTCCTTTCACTTTTAATTATTTCCTGATAAAGGTGATGTGTCACTTATGCCAATTTTGGGGAGCATTATTACTAACGTCAAATAGATTGAAGGTTGACATTTAGTCTTTAACCAATGTGTTTAGAAGCGTTTGGGCCAACGTCATCACAAGTGCACTTAGATGCCAAAAAATAAAAAGGTAATGAACTCAAATCCTACTCGAATGTGTTAATCCAGCTATTCGGATAGAAGTAGTACTAAATTTCCCAGATAGGGAAAAAAAATTACCAACCCTACAATGGATGAGCTCTAAAAACTACTACATACCAGTAAAAGAAAAGAGAATAAAGTAAAATTGTGAAAGTACAAGGGATATATAAGTCCAGTTAACCCTTTAATATTTTATTCCTCCCTTGTGTTTGGTCCCAAAACACCATCTCTTCTTCGATTTAACCTTTTAATCTTCGATTTAGCTTATATATACCACCCCAAGTCATGATATCTTGAAAAGAAATCAAGACATTCTAACACTATCCCATTACTTACACTTGGCCACTATTTTTACTCCTTAAAATGATTGTAGTTTTAAAGCATATATTATATGCTACATTATTATTGTAACATATGTGCTCGTTCCTTTCATGCTGTCAACCTTGGGAGCTTCTATATTCTTCCGCTCCCGCTACTTGCAACTAAGAAAATAATCTTCATTTAAAATTTAGAGTAAATGCATAATTCTTGAATGCCTGAAATTTATAGCCATCTCGTGCTTTGCTCGTTATTTCTTGTGAAATGAGATCTTGTTTTGCTTATTTCTAACCAGCCATGAGGAAGATCCGCAGCTAATATTCCTCTTCCGGTGATTCTTGATTGTTTTTCGAATTAAGGCTCCGTTTGTTTCGACATAAAATATTTTTCAAGGTAAAATATTTTGGGGCACTTAAATAATCATCATTTTACTTACTTGAAATTAGAAAATCATCCTGAGCCTTTTTAAGAGTTATGTTTTGATCCTGAGATTTAAATAAACCCTAAAATGCCTTTTATATAAAACATATTAATGGATTGGGGACTAAATTAGAAGTTGCATATAGGAGAGGTAGGAAGTGGACCAATTTCAAAATTAAGAAGTCCTCCACTGCAATTATGGGTTGGGTTATATAGAAATTTGAATGAATTTAAAAATATGGAGGACCATCCCCGTAACTTAGGGATTGGGATAAAATCCAATCCCCATATTTAAGCAATTAGTCTTATCCCATTTTTATACCTAGAGAAGAAATTCTGAAAACCCAGAATTTGAGACAAAATTCTCACCTAGGCTATCCCAAATCGACGTCCCAGACCTTTAGTCCTTGTAGTCCAAAGTTGTCCTTGACAATCCTCGCTCCGACTAGATCGGCGCCATCTCCTCGCCGTACCAAATTGTCTGCTCTTGTAGTCCCAAATCCCTCGATGTCCCAAATTGGCTTCCCAAATCTTCACCCGTTGACTTCCCAACTCAAAACGACAAATGCCAGAGGTTATTTGAGAACAAGCCTCAGGTGTTAGTAAAAGTCCTGACGGTACTAATTTGGGGTTTGATTTGTTTGAGAAAAAAAATTGAACTTTATGGTGTTTTCATTACTGAAATTGAGTTTCTCCAAACTAGGGTGTTGGGTTGAGCACTACTACAACAAATCATCTTCAATTTATCATTTTAACACAACGCGGCGTGTTTCCTTATTCTCTGTTATCGGAGGTGTTGTACGCTTGTTCTATTCCTTGCAATATTTCTTCTTATACGTGGGTTAGTTGACTTACCATGATTCATTAACACGGGGTAAATGTAAAATGAAAGGTTTGAAATGTTTTTAGATTTACCATGATAGATTTTCTTTATAATATGCCCACTTAATTATCTATTTATAGGTTTAGCGGAAAAAGTCTGACGTGAAAGCATTTACCATGATTTCTAAAGAATGGCCTAATTAATTTATCATGATCATCGTACCATTATGTCTCTTTCTATTTACCATGGACTTTGAATCAATTTATCATGAAAAACAAATATTCATGATTACCATGATTTATATTCATATACCTACAACAGTGTTAATCAGTTTATTAGTATGTATTTACCATATTTGATAGTTCATATTTACCATGATTGTTGGACTTCTTGTGTACATTTCATTTTGTTTCATTCGTCGTTATTCACTTTTAATCATTTTGTGGTTATTCATTTTTTTCCTCGTGCAGATTTGTGTATAATACAGAATGTTGGCGATTGAGAGCAGACATGGTGCATGATTTTCTCAATGACAGAATAAATTCCTGAAGCTTGAAGAAAAATTTACAATGTAATGAAATCAAGGCCGCACAAAAGGATCGGAAGACTAATTTAAATTAGGAAATATATTATTTTTTTCGATTACACAGACACCACTTGGGTCTTTTTGTCAACATGTTTGGAAAAATGATTGTTTTATGTTTTTGCTTTTGGGTTGATTAGAAGTGGGTTAATTAGTATAGCATGTTTTTAATTTACCGTGACTATGTGAACATGATTTTACCATGACTACTTTTTTAGCTAAAATTCGGTGTTCACAGGAATCAAATTTGGAAAGAATATCATTCCCCAATTTTGAATCTCTATAATTTCAAAAATTCCTTTATTTTGAATAAGTGAATCATACACCATTTCAAAACTTCCTTAATTTTAGGCAAGATAATAAAAAATCTTAAAAAATAAGTAACTAACATACATTTCAAATTTCGAACAATCCCTAAAAAGAAGGAAGAAACTGCCATGCATGTCAAATTCCTTGGTCTCTACAAAGAAGTTTGAAAGTCCCTATATTTTTTGGCTATATATCTTGATAAATATAAATCTAGAAGTCTAGAACTTATCACAAAGAGTAAATCTGTATAAGCAATCCATTAAAACTTCCCTAGAAATGTAAACCTTCAAAAGCTTTTAGTAACTTTGTGTGTGAGACAGTGAGACTGCTAATTTGTATTACGTGTAAGCACTATGACAAATTATACTTGCAACAGACTGCAACTAATATTTGACAAGTATGACCAAGCTTAGATAAGCTTCATAAAGATGCAAATATTTACAGGTTCTGAATATGGGGGGAAAAGGACCAGTGTCGAGCTGAATGGATTGTTGGTTTAATTGGTTTGAAAGCATTACCTGAGCTCAAGCTTGGTTACCTTATAGGCTTACCAAGTCAATTAGTGAATTGTTCAAGCTTAATTTCATACATAGCTTAAAAAATGCATCCAATCTTAGTTTGTTTCTAAAAAACTTCCGATATATTCACCAAGGCATTCCATTTTATTGATTGACATTTGGCATTAACCCTCTGACCTCTGGCCTCAGGGGCAGAGCAATATAAGGGCTGGGTGGTGGCCCTGGCCGCTCCCCATTTCCTATTTTGGAGTATATTTTGCATATTTTTTAAAGATATTTTTTTTTAAAAATACAAAATTTACCCCCATAGCCCAAAAACATTTCACAGAAAAAAATGATTTACTTATGATTTGTAGAACTAAACACCGAAAAATAGGTAAAATGTTTTACAGGAAAATATTTTATGGCCAAACAAACAAAGTTTAAATGCTTTCCTCGTATTCTTGCTCTTTAATCCACCATTGGAGAATACTATCTGTATGAGTTTTCTTGCACGATTAGGCATGATTTTCTTGCTCTTTAATCCACCATTGGAGAATACTACCTAATTCTTTTGAGATGAAATTTTCTTGCACGATTGGGCATGGTTCACGAATCATGTCATTCCAGCTTTTAAATGCTTACCCTATACTGTCCTGCATCAGGGTACACCAAATGCATCTCTTTGTAGCATTACCCCTCTTTATAATGCTGCCGTTCAAGGAATGTGTTTAAGAGGCAAGAATGATTTAGCAAAGAAACTATATGCAAGAATGTGCAAGATCAGCCGTAAACCTGACAGTAAAACAAGGGCATTGATGCTTTAAATCTTTACCATAAGACCTGTCCGATCATGGAAAAGATTGTTTTCTTATCCCAGAGAAGTACTTACTGTTTGCTCACTAGTGTGGGTTATGGCTTACAGTTTTTTGCATTTTCTCTCTTGAGGTAATGTCACTCTGACTAACACTAACGGAAGTAGGAACGATAGCCGGAGGAGGGTGATCACCTGTGTTATGTGAATCAGTGACCAGAATCGATGGAAAAAACCATGTCGGAGTAGAGATCAACAGGTTTGTCTTCACTTCATAGCTCAGACCACAAATTTCTGGTATTCATTTGACGTAAAGAAAATAGGCAGTATCTCACCTCATTTGTGTGTTGTATCCTGGTTGGTTTTTAAAGGTTTTTATCCCTTAGCCAGAAGTTAGGGCCTTCTTTTACGATATATACTCAGTACGTGGTTTCGATTGAAAGGAAATTCATCTTCTGAACGTCACGATGGGAATTCCCATGTGCTCGAAGGAGCCACTATGAACAGAAGAAATGTTACGCGGCAGTCTGCTGAGTCGGCGAGATGTTGGTTAGACAGAGGAACAATGATAGGTACACACCCTCTCAACCACTCCCCATCACGCCCCCTCTCACGTGTGTGGTGGGGTCTACTGAGACCCACCGGGTGAGCCCCATCACACATGTGAGAGAGGGAGTGATTGAGAAGGTGTGTACCTATCATTTTTGTAGACGAATAGAGATGATGAGAACTTTTGGGTATACTCAAAAAAACCGGTGAACCGTGAATCCAGTCTAAACCGAACCGATCCTTACATTTTGGATTTTAACCGTGGATCAATGATCCGGACACGGATTCAAAAAAATAAAAAATCGTGACTCGCGGTCCGGACACGGATTTTAATTTTGAAACTGTGGATTAACCGATCCAGACCATGAGATTTTTATTATATATAATTTTTTTAAATAAATATATATATATGTATTCTTGTAGCTTACTTTGTTTAGAATTCGAAAATGATATCTGCATTTTGAGTTTTTTATTGTCTATTTATATGTGTTTGTTGGCATGTTTAACAAGTTTGATGTTTACAATTTACAATGCTCAAGCTTAGATTTATATCCTACTGTCTTTGAAATTCCAAAATGAATTTTGGGTTTTGTTTTCTGTCTATCTATTTTGGTTCCATAATGTTAAGTTTAGATTTGTTCAATTCATTTGTTGGAATGTTTAACAAGCTTTCGTTATTTCTTTCTAGTGATTGCTCTTTCTTTGTTCTTATTGATGTTTTATATTCTCATCTACTAACTATACTACTGAAATGTTTGTTTCAATGTTGAGTTTGAGTTTTAAAATGAGTTGATAATTTTTTATTAGAATAAGTTGAAAATTCGTGGATAAATCCGGAACCAATCCGCGACTCACGGATCGGATTGGAACCGAACCGTGAAACTTTTGGATCAAACACGAATTTTATTTTCAAAAAACTATGACTCGCGGATTAAGATTGGATTCAGCCAATCCGGACCATGAGCATTGAGCACCCCTACTTTTGGGATTAGTTTTGGTACCGTGACAGTTTTTCTAAGAAAGTTCAAAGCTTTTTAATCTTGTTTACTGAGTGTGTATAGATAGAATGAAGGGTTGCCTGGATGTCGACCCGGGAGCCTGTAGTGAGTAGTCACAACCGTTCGTTCTATTTTGGACTTGTCCAAATTTCAAACAAAACTCTTCCAAGAAAGAGTCATCTCTTCCTCTAAATACTTTTATTCAAAACCAACTGTTTAAAACACTCTTAACACTCTAGATTTTCTCACTGCACACGTATCTGAGAAACATCATTACAAGCCCCCGGATTCGTTTGTGGGATGTCTCTCTTAAAGGTTTCTACGTAAATGGAGGTGTTCGAGAGGGAAGATTAATTCAGCAAAGTAGCTCTACCTATTAATAATACACAAAGCACATTAGCGTATGGAAAATTCAACTCAAATTTCTGCTGGTTGTTTTTCGAGCAAAAGGACCTCATCTCCATGACCAACTTAATAGAGTAAACGAGCATCGTCAAGGGAAGAAGGCAGCGCACAAGTGACACGTCCGTTACGCAAGAAAGTCAGATATTTTCCTACGTAAAGGAATGACTGCATGTACGTGATCAGTAGCAATACAGATATTGCAAGTGTATTTAACACGTATTGTACAAAGTCAGTCCGGATCTCTTAACAGAAAACTTTCAATTTGGTTAAAACCCTCGACACCCGTATGACAAATATACCCTTTCACTCAAAGCATCTGAATGTTCAAGAGAGGGGTTTTTTAAATTACTAAACAAAATTCAATACAAAACTATTTGCCTTGGCTCAGGGCTCGGTAAAACCTATATCAACGTAATATTTACAAAAGGCGATCACAAAGTCGGTGAAAAAGCTTCTTGGTTTTCTTCAGCAGGAGCATCTGAACCAGGTTCTAACCTCTTGAAGACCAACTTTTGCTGTGGAAGCTGGCCATTTGAGAATGCCGTAACTTCTGTGTCTATTAGCACGGTGTCCTCATCCTTGAACTCTCCTCGCAAGATGCCTTTTGCCAGTTCATTTTCAACATTCTGCTGTATCACCCGCTTCACTGGTCTAGCACCATAGTTGGGGTCGTACCCCAGACTTCCAAGGAGTTGAACAGCACCCTCGGTTACTATGATCTTCATTTTTCGATCTGCTATCCTCTTCTGCACTCGTTCCAACTGAAGTACAAGAGCAAACATAAGGTAAGATAAAGGACAACATTACTCACAAGTTCTCCAAAAACTCGAGAATTAAATAACAAAGTTGAAACACACGTCAAAGAGAGGGCGAACGGGTTGGACATTTTTAAACTATAGCAAAGCACCCCACAAAAGTGTCGATCTATCCAGATTTTTATGTAAGATAACAAATCGAAAATAACATAATCTAGCAAGTATAACTGACCTATGTCACCAGAAATGCAGATTTTAGCCCTATGGACTGGAAACGGAAACATGGTATGCCACATGCCCTAGATTTCGGTACAATATTGGTAGGTTTCTGCTGCTTAAGAAATGAAACTATACTTTTTCAAGCGAGGCTTGCAAAAATATAAGATACTTTTCACCAGTCATTAATGCAAAGCATATCCAAGACCATAATGATCGATTCTTAAATCATTTTCTCTTGCCAATACTCCACTCTCTCTTGATTTAGTTTATTGCATTCAAATGTATTTTGGGGAGAAAATATAGGAGATCTATGTTTACGGGTAAATTCAATGTTTTGAAACAAAGGCACAACATGTACCAGTTACCACGTCTCAGATTGCAAAACGTAGCTCACTAGGCAAAACGTAGTTTTCCCTAGTTACACAGTGACAGAAATAAGGCTAGCATTGTAGCTTCCCCTCTAGAAACAAGGAATACTATGAAAAACAATAGACCATCATAGTGGAGAAACATACCTGTAACCTAACGATACGGTTAATTTGCTCACGGCTGAGAGGCTGGAACACTATGTACTCGTCCACACGGTTCATGAACTCAGGGCGAAAAACCGATCTTGCAGCTTCCATTACCCTATGCTTGATAGTCTCATAGGCCATCTCCTTCGGTGTGGTGTCATCATCCATATTCAGTATGTATTGAGACCCCACATTAGAAGTCATGATGATGACAGTGTTTGTGAAACTAACAGTGCGACCTTGCGAGTCGGTCACTCTTCCATCGTCCAAAATTTGGAGAAACACATTAAACACATCGGAATGGGCCTTTTCTATCTCATCAAACAAGATAACTGCGTAAGGCCTCCTACGAACAGTCTCTGTCAATTGCCCACCTTCCTCATACCCAACGTAACCAGGTGGGGCTCCAATCAACCTTGAAACTGCATGTTTTTCCATGTACTCACTCATATCAATTCGCACGAGGGCTTCTTCAGTGTTAAACATATAGGAAGCCAATGCCTTTGCTAGCTCCGTCTTCCCAACACCCGTGGGACCCATGAACATAAAACTGGCAATTGGACGGTGAGGATCCGAGAGACCTGCTCGAGATCGTTGGATGGCCTCGGCAACGGCCGTCACCGCAGGATCTTGACCCACAACACGTTTATGTAGTTCTTCTTCCAAATGTAATAACTTCTCCCTCTCTGATTGTTGTAGCTTGGAAATAGGAATTCCTGTCCATTTACTCACAATTTCAGCAATGTCGTCCCCGGTGACTTCTTCCCTCAGCATGGATTTCCCTGACTTTATGTACTCGTCCAATTCTTTTTCTGCAGTTCCAAGTTGACGCTGCAAAGAGTTCAAACTCCCATACTTGAGTTCAGCAGCACGATTAAGATCGTATTCCCGTTCAGCCTGTTGGATCTCAAGATTTACCCTGTCAATCTGTATAAATAAGAACATCAGTTAATTTGTAAGCAGCACTTCCTGAAGTTTCATTTGTTCAGTTTTAACTTGATGACCTCAGAACTCGAACAAAAATAAAATAACTGCACATCTGATATTTAATCAAAACGCTCTCCAAAAAGAACACAAGATTGAAGCATAGATGGAGTGAGGGAGGAAGGGGAGAAAAGCCTGGAGTTTAGGGCCTTGAATCACACTAGAGAAGACGAGGGAGAAGGGGAAGGGAAGCCCACAAACAAGCACCATGATTTCTCACATCTTGATCTCCATCAAAAAAACATACTTGAGTCCTATAAATAGACTTTTCAAAACCCATAAATATAAAATTGTAAAAATAGAACTACTACAAACTCAAAGAATAAATCATGCATCTTTGTTGAACCATGTTGCATCAAAACTTATACTTGAGACTGCGAATTTCCACTGGACTGACCATGTCCACCTGACTTAGCTAGTCATCTGAAATAAGTTAAATCTGCCAAACTAAGAGGCACATTGCAATGGTCCTCTCTTAACTCAAAATATAAAAACTCGGAGTGACACATACGAGCGGCATACCTCTTCTTTAATTGACTGTAGGCGGGTCATGACAGTCTTTTCATGCTCCCACTGCTCATTGAGCTGTGCTTGCTTTTCTTTTAAGAGAGCCAACTCTGCTTCAAGACGGCTCAACCTATCTTTTGAAGCTTTGTCGGTGTCATTTGTAAGAGATAGCCTCTCCATCTCCAGCTTCAACACTGAACGGTTTATCTCATCAAGGGCTGTAGGTTTTGAAGTGATTTCCATTTTCAGTTTAGCAGCTGCTTCATCAACCAGGTCAATAGCTGCAGTTGGCATAAGCATGGGGTGTCAAAGCTTAACACCCAGTTGCATCACAGAGTAACAACTTTTTTACTTCAAGATAAATAAATGTCATACTTACCCTTCCATTTCTGTGCGCATCTTTCCTAATTGGGAAGTCCATAATACATATCCATTTTGATATGTCAAAAAACTAAAACATTTTCATTTCCAAAACTCTCTTTACAAATGGTTCAATGTACATATAATGCATTGTCAGGTTGGAGCAGTTTTTGAAATAATAAGATCCGGAGTACTGTAATATGCATACCTTTGTCTGGTAAAAAACGCCCACTTATATAACGATCTGAGAGAATTGCTGCTTCAACAAGTGCACCATCAGAAATGCGGACTCCATGATGCAGCTCATATCTTTCTCGCAGTCCACGAAGGATAGAAATTGTATCTTCCACTGTTGGTTGATCAACATAAACTTGCTGGAAACGGCGTTCCAATGCTGGATCCTTCTCAATATATTTACGATATTCATCCAAAGTTGTTGCACCAATGCATCTCAATTCTCCACGACCAAGCATGGGCTTCAAGAGATTGCCAGCATCCATCGCACCATTAGTAGCACCTGAAACACAAGCCAAGTGCATTCACTTTCACCTCATAAATAAATCACGATAAAAACCTCATCACAAATTTTTCATTAATCAAAAAATTTCATAAACCGTACTTCAATGTTATGTGAAGTCGAGCACAGTTTCATAAAACACCAACTTGCCATTTGACACAACCAGATACGTGGTTTCAAAGACATTCTAGAAACTCGACTACATTACCAGATGAACACCCTGAATGCCATCTAAACTTTCTGAATTTTAAACAGGGAGCCCTGTCAAGTACCTGCCCCAACAACCGTGTGGATCTCATCAATGAAAAGGATAGTTTGTCCATCCGATTCTGTTACTTCCCTCAGCACAGCCTTTAGCCGGTCTTCAAATTCTCCACGATACTTTGCCCCAGCAATAAGTGCACCCATGTCGAGGGATATCAACTGGAACAAGAAAGTGTATAAACCCAATATTTAGATTATCACAGGGCTTATGACATAAATACAATTATAATACGCCTCCCCACTCCAAACCGGAAACTGAGAGGAGTAAAAGGAAGAGATAGAACCACTAATTTCTAAAGACAAAATTGTGGGAGATTTCTAGAATCTCTACTCACCCTCCGGTTCATTAAAGCCTGAGGCACATCCCCTTGTACTATTCTCTGGGCAAGCCTGTCAAAGAAGCATAGATAAGTTACACACACCAGAGAAAGACAGTCAGCTCAGACCTTGCAAACCCCTAAAGTAAATAATCCAGCACAATAAACACGAGTATGCAGAGTTTTATGCTTATCAATGAGTAAATAGAGTTGGCTAATAAGTAAGATCATTTGAAGGAAATCCTTTCAGATCAAGAAAGAATTGCTGATGCAGGACACCTAATACGATGACAAAGGCCAGCCTAGGCTGAAAAACTGTTGAGACTTGGTTTATATGCAAGTTATTGTCCTCACTGGTTCCTGTCTTATAATACGCCAAATGGTCTGAGCAGCTAGCAGAATGCGCTAACAAAAACTGCATAAAGCTAAGCCATGATCCGGAAATGAAGTCACAAATAACAATTGAAACATTGTTTCATGCACACAAATAATTATGTGCCCCATTAGAACAGAGCTTACCCTTCTGAAATAGCTGTTTTCCCGACACCTGGCTCACCAATAAGCACAGGATTGTTCTTCGTTCTCCGGGAGAGAATCTGGATACATCTGCGTATTTCATCATCTCTTCCTATAACAGGATCAAGCTTTCCTGCTCTGGCCATGGCAGTCAAATCTTTGCCATACTTCTCCAGTGCTTCATATTTGCCCTCAGGATCTGTACCAAATTAAAAGGTGAGGCTTCCGTCATAGACAATCTAACATAACAAGCCACCAAAAGAACACCTCATTCTGAAATTAACTTCAGGTATACCAGTATACCGAAGTAGCATCGTATATCTAATCTTGGCAAAGAAAGTCTCTGATAAAAAATCAATGAACTAGGGGCAAAGTCCAGCTCTACATAAAGGGAACCACTGTAGAGGGACAGGTGCATCACACCGAGTTTAAATTAAACAGGACAACAAAAATACAAGCATTTGCACAAGAAGTCAAGGGTTGGTGGGGTACACATTTCCATGGTCAGAGCACAGTAATAATCTCAAGGATTGCATACATGCTGAATGTTCACCGTAGACTTCATGAATCATAATGTCCCCACTCAAAGATTACATTTACACCACCTAAAGAAAGGAAAAGTAAAAAAATAAAAATAAAAAACCTGGAGTTATCTACGTAATGCCAGAAGCCACCAGGGAACAAAAATTGAAAGGACATAAAGGGTAGGGAAGACAACACGTGAATCTAAGAAGAGTCCCCTCTATGGAAAATGGCAAACAGATAATGCACCATAAATTAGGATCAACAAAATGGTCCCCGAAATTGAAAGAAACTAGACATAATAAAAGCACAAATTCTAGACACAAAACGCCCAACTATTCAACAAGCATCAACAAACGCAAAGCCAGATAACTGACAGCTTATAAAGGGAATCGTTATCACCTTGATCAATGACATTCTGGTTTCCCCTAATGGCCTGTATGGCATTTTTCAAGATGTTGAGGGAAACTTGGAAATCCTTAAATAATTGTTTCCCAAATCGATTGTCTTGTGCATAGCCAAGGACCAAATGCTCAACTGACACAAATGAATCGCCATACTCTTTCTTGTAGTCCCTGGCTCGCTGTATCAGGGCTTCCAAATCCCGTCCTAACATTGAACCCGCTGACTCTCCAAGTACCTGGATTATTGAATGCAGATAGACATAGCAAAATTGAAGATTAGCATATTATATGGGCATGACAGACTATTGTATTAACTCATAAACATAATATTTCAAATCAAATCACACAGGAGATATATTCCAGATGATTTTATATTATTAACTCCGATATATGACTTAAAAGTCCAATTAATTTGCATACAATATAGGTGCAGTAGTCTATCCCAGAGGATATATAGAATATAGGGTGAATACATAGGATGAAGTAGGACGTTTCAGGCCCCTAAGAGGACCATTTATTATAGAGGTTTAGGTTCTGTAAGCTACTCCATTTCGAATAATTTAACTTACATAAGTTCCCAAAAAAGAAACAATTCCCCACCTGGCCAAACCATTATCTCTTGAGCGAACAAAAGAACATAAAATCTATCTCAAATATTACCTTCGGTTGGCGCTTGATGAACTGATCAGTAGCTTCCAGAAGACGTGTATTGTCCACCCCGGCTTTGGAGAAGATACGGCGAGCAAGGCCATTTTTCTGCTCCAGCAGGGCCTTCATCAAATGCTCTGTCTCCACTATCTGATGCTTGTTCTCTTTTGCCACTTCTGGCGATGAAACAATACCTTGCCAAGCCATTTCCGTGAATTCTTGTTGGGTAATCTGTCATCATGTCCAACCCATATCAGTACACACAAAATGACAGCTAAAACTTCCACAATATTTCTAACCAAACCCAATCAGCCAATCTGTAGGCTTCGGTATTCCACCATTCAACTTGTCAAAGGCTATATACTCAATTAGTTTGATAGATTGATATCATCTTTAAACAAGAAATTTCATGTCATTCAGACCTTCTCCTCCCCATATCATTTGCATTACAGTTATCGTACCACTCTCTTTTGGCTGCATCTACTAGTTAATCTAGCACATTACTTATACAGAGCCAAATCATCTTACTCATTTCTGTCTCAATGCATCCTCAATTGATACAACCCCTACCATTTCATCAACATTTCCATTAATACTTCTTGTACCACTTGTCTTATCACACATGCATAAAATCATCCATACCTCCCGTACACCTCCACACTACCCAGCAATGTAGCACACAGAAGCTTTGTCGGAGGTCGTGTACAGTGTCCGCCACTCAATTTCATTGCACCCTATTATTTTCTCAACATTTTCCTTTTGGGCACTATGCGGACAATTTAAAAAATGATTTGGACACACTCAAGACACTCGGAAAACAAGTCAGGGGATAAACAAAGTAGTAGAATCTAATTAAAACTTTGGGAAGTCATAACTTTAGTGAGACAGATGATGGTTTATTGGTTAGAAAGACACAAATTGACACAAATGATGAAATGCTTCCGTTGAAACACTTTGGTGAATGGTGTGATGATGAATATAATTCAAGGTATATATGGTGTTTCATATTTATAATTATAGCCATAAAGGTTTTAGATTTTATTCATATAATAGTAAACATATGTTTTTTTACAACGTATCATGTCCTCTAATTTTTTTTAAAATTAACATGTCAGATTGCCGGTGTCGTGTCCTTGTTGCGTCACGTGCGCTACGCAACTACCCATAAATATCTATGACACGACCAGGCTAAGCTGACTCAGACTAACGAACGTCCTCACAAACCTCTTGATTATTTATCTCACACATTCAAGGCTTGATCTCCAACATGAACCAGTGCTATATTTCACCCCAACAAGAGGCTGTATTAGTATTGTTTTATGAATTGGATGGAAATACTGACAAACAACTTTATCAATTGGGTTGAAGTCCAGGGACAAGATGTTGCATTTAGAACTTCCATAAGACCTTCAAATTTCACTACTCTATAGAGTAGAATATTGGCCTAGCAAGAAACAACAAGGGAGCAAGATGGGTGTCGCTAAAATGAGAGTGCTGAGATTGATACATGGTAAGATTATACTCCCTCCGTCCCAATTTCTTAGTCCTTCTTTTGGGATGTCCCAAAATATTTGTCCTACTTCTAAAAACATCCATAAAAACTAGGTCACTTTCCAATTTTACCCTTAAAAAGTATTTTTTCCATCTTAATTGGCTAGTCTCTTATCTTTTATTTTATATCAGTTTTTATGATTTTGAGAATTTTGTATAATAAAACTAATTGATATCTATCAAACAAGATCCATATTGAATATGTTTTGACTTTCATATAATAAATTAGCCTCACAGTAATATTGACTGGATTTAGGGGCAAAATAGAAAAATCAATACAAAATTTTCACATTCCTTAAAAACCCGCTTCCCCAAAAAACCAAGAAATTGGGACGGAGAGAGTAAGAGAGAGGATTAGAAATGAAACGGTTTGTGAGATTGTAGGGGTTGTATCTATAGAGGAGCAATGAGAGAAAATTGACTAAGGTGATTTAAACAAAATCTACGTTCGACCTGTAAATGCAGTAGTCAAGAGAGCTGATAGGATAGTTTTGGGTTGTCACGCTATTTATAGGGAAAGACCCAAATTTACACCGGATGCGGTAGTGCGCAAAGATATGAGTCTGTAGAGTCTAATTGAACAAGAAGTCCTTGATGGATCTCAATGGGAGGATTTATGTAGCTGGCCCCAACTGATTGGATATAAGACTTGGTTTGGCTTGGAAGTTGAAAGGCAACTCCAAAATCAGCAAACTATCATATCCATTTACCGTACAGGGTTTCAGCTATACGTTTGCCTCATCTTTGCTCCACTTAAATCACCGTACCAAAACAAGTTCACCAAAACCATATCACCCAATTCCAAAAAAAAAGAAAAAGTAAATTGACAATTCTCAAAATAAGCCACTCCTACTTTCACTCGTAAACCACACCCCAGCAGACGATCATTGTAATAGAACAAATCAAACTGAAACTGTAAATTGCGTACTCCCTCCGTCCTAAAAAGATTATCATGTGCCAATACAAAACTTAAAAACAATGCTTTTATCGAAAAATTCAAACTTTTCGCCACTACTTACAAAATATCAATGAGTTCTTTTCATTTACCCAAAAAAAAAAAAAAAAAAGAACTTTTCTCGATAAAAAAAAAGTAGTATTTTTATTAAGTTAGAACAATTTTTCGGACGGAAAGAATATAAAATAGATACAGAAAACGGATATACATACCCTTCCTCCATTAGAAGCATCGCATCGTACAACAACCGACCTCTCGACTCTTCTCCCGGGAAACAAAGAATCGCCAGTCTTCTTCTTCAATCTCAACGAATTTCGGGTTTTAAGCGCAACTGGTTTTGCGAGCCTCAGAGACGAGAGAGGTTGCTTAGAGAATGAGGCGGCGGCTCTGTAACCGGAACCGGAGGACGGAAACAGAAATTGGACGCCGGATAGTGACGACACAGAGGCCATTGTTGGATTCGGCGGAGAAGTTTAGAATCTCCGGCAAGGATTGACGGTGAGAGTTCAGTGGTTTTTCAGGAGTGAAAGTGAAATATGGGGAAACGGTGGGGTGTTTGGGTGGGAATTTAAGAAAGTGGAGGGGGGTGGGGAGAGGAGGAGAGGGTTCTTTCTGGTAGGTTCCAGGAGAGATGAGAGTATATAGAAGAGTCTTCCAGTTTAGTCTGTGACTCTGTGGGCAAGGCTGTTTGGGTGTGCCGGGATACGTAGTGTGCATCGGGGACACGTGGCATTATATGCGTGTAGTAAATTCTCTCAACCGTTTGATCCGAGATTCATGGTCTGGATAAATTGGAGTTAAAGTAAATGTAAAAGTGTTTTTTAATGTGTAGGATGATCCGAACCGTTGATCTCGGATCAGACAGCCAAAAGAGCTCACTACACGCATGTAGTGAGTTCACTCACTACAGGACCCCAATTCCCTGTAAAAGAGGGCAAACATTACTCTCTCATTATTGGTTGAAACTATGTAAAATTCATCATTTGAGATCCACACTGCCTCAATAAATATAACGGACGTAAGGGTGAACAAAATTAATAAATTCGGAAGGGTAAATAATCTACTTGCCCCTTAAACTATTCGAAAAATGTTTATTTCCCCCTTTAACTATCAATTGCATTTACTTGCCCCTTTAACTATGTAAAAACTATTTAGTTCGTCCATTCCATCAATTCCATCCATTTCAAAGTTACCAAAGAGGGTATTAAGGTCATTCACCTACTCCTATATCTCTTCTCCTCTTTTCTCTCTCTGCTCTCTCTCTCTCTCCCGTACCCCTCCCTCTCATTTCAAAGTTACCAAGGAAGGCCTTCCCTTTTCTTTGAAGCGGCATAGAGAATTAATAACATGGGAAGCTAACATGGCAAGAGTATTAATTACATTAATTACTTCATCTGGGTTCTCACTTTGTGATCAGCCAAAGTAAAAAAAGAAAAAAGAAAGGCCATTTCTCTGCATCTCTTCTCTTTGCCACTGAAAACCAGTTCATGCTTTGCTTGGTTTTGAGACTTTTATCCTAGTCTTGAAACTTAAGGTATGGAATGTAAAAATGCAAATAGAAACAAGAAGAGAGAGCTGATCATCTTCTCAAAGCTGCCACCAGAATCCATTACATCGAACTCCGACACAGCGGCGTCGGCATGGAGGCTGATGATGATTACTTCAAAACCCAACTTGAGCACTACGATCAGCATGCACATGGTGATGCATTGACACTTAAATGTGTTCAATAGCCTTTAACAACAATAATAGTAAAACAATGGCGTCATCGTCTTTCTCTCTCTCTCTCTCTCTCTCTCTCTCTATGATTGAGTAAAGTAAAGTGGTTTTGCTGATGATTAGGGTTTGGGAGGAAATTCTTGTTTTACCCTTTAGTTGGCTCTCCTTTTTTGTTTTTCCATCCAACTAACGTTAAAATTGGATGGAATGTATGAACTAAGTAGTTTTTACATAGTTAAAGGGGCAAGTAAATGCAATTGATAGTTGAAGGGGGAAATAAACATTTTTCAAGTAGATTATTTACCCAAATTCGGAAGTTTGCTACTTGCTCCATTCTGATTTGTTGGTATATTTTAACTATTGGAGACCTTTAAAAAATTATAAATAGATCTAAATATAACAATGTTTTAAATATGTAATATGAATCTTGTTTAATAGATCTCAATTTATTCTATTAGACGAAGTTTTTAAAATTATACAAAATATTGTACTTATATTGCAAGATAAGGATAATTTTTTTGAAGAACACATGTGTCAAAATAAGACAAATAAATAGGAATGAATAGAGTATTTGAGGGTATTTTTTTATTTATAAAGTGATTATAGTGGAAATTACTATTCACATTTACTCCAACCACAAATTCTCTATTTCTGCCTCTAAAATCACTTTATGAATAAATAACATTGTTTTGAAATTCTCATAAGGATGTGATTGGGATTAAAACTTGTGAACAAAGGTCATAAGGACAAAAAAGGTTATTTTCAAATGTGAATATTGGTGTTATAAAAGATCCTCTACATATCATCATCATCCTGTATATTTACATTTTAGACAATGAAAATCCAATACTCTCAAGTACTTATAAGATATTACAGAAGATGATGGTGTGGGGCTCCCCTACGCTAAAACACCATACTCTCAAATGGGCTTTCATGAGTGAGTGTAAGGGTCATCATCGGCCGGACCGCAAACTTTCAAACCAAGCCCACCCGCAGGTCGGGCTATGAGGACTTTTTCTTTTTAGTGAGCCGGGTTATCTCTCAAAAGTTGAAGCCCAGGCCCACCCGCGGACTTATCTTAGTCAGGCCGGCGGGCCAATCTTCGGGAGGGCTGGGCTGGGCTATTTGGGCAAGCCAAATGCCTTTTTTATTTTTTATTTTTGTTACAGCTGAACCTTTTTGGATTCATTTTTTTTAATTACAACTGAACCTTATCTAACCTATCATATGTTGTAACAATAATATGCCATGAGCAGTTCGTTACCCATGCAACGAATGAATAGTCAATCAATGCATATGTTCAAACATTCTCAAAATTTTAATGCATATGTTTAGTTTTTTATTAGAACTTTACTGTGAGATATATACACATAGTTACACACATATGTCCAACTGTGTATTATTATTATTATTATTTGGTTCATTTGTATTATATCTTTTTTTTGGTACATTACATATTATATCTTACGTACATTAACCGTGTAATAATGTATTACAAGTGTACCGGGCTATGGGCGGGCTAGTATCTCAGGCCGGCGGGCCGGGCTATTGGGCGGGTGGTAGCTAAAAATTTTAGGCCCGAGCCCACCCATTTGGCGGGCTTGGGCTTGGGTAGTAAAGCCCAACGGGCCTTGCGGGGCCCGGGCCAAATGATAAGCTTAATTGAGTGTGTCATGTGCAGTGTCACGAGGGTATTGCCATGGGCAAGAGTGGGAATTTTTGGCACGACACGTGAACACAACAAGAAGTTGGTAGGTTAGGATTGATATTTCCTGACACGAGATACGGATATGACATGATAAAATAACACAAAAAACTAAACAAATCGATCAGATTAGGGTTGAGAGGATTCCAACACGACATGAACACGATACGACACGGGAATCTATGAAAGGACGCAATAACACGACACGAAATTAGCAGGTTAGGATCTGCTATTTCTGACACGAAACATGAATATGATACAACATAATAACACGAAAAGCTAAACAGGTTGAATTAGATTTGAAAGAATTCTAATATGACCACGAGATGACACGACACGAAGCTCACTCCTAGTCATAGCCATTGAAGACAAGTTTTAGAAATAGTTAAGGTTCAAGATAGGGTGTTAGATTGGTCTTAGTTTGATTGTTTGTTTTGGGTCTTGGTTATGTCTTTCTTTGATTTAGTTGATGTTGTCAGCTTGTATGGACATGTCATGCTTTACTTTATTTGATATCAATGATAAATATGATGTTTTGTTTTGCTCAAAAAAATAGAGTTTTATGGTTTGGGGAAAGCATGCATGTTGTCCGATTTGGGTTGTCCGTGCTCGGCGATGGACGGCTCATATCACATCTTGTCCAAATACATCTGAACCATCTGCTACCAAACAAATCCAAGCCATTCATTGCCGAGCACAGAAGGCTTAGATTGGGGACCTTTAGGGACAGCACCATCCCCCAATTCATGAGATGTTCTCACACTTGCACCAAACAAGAAGTGGTGGCCCGTTTTGGCTTAATAAAAAAGTCAAATTGCTTCTTTTTTATATAAAAAAAAATCCGCACGTGTTAATTTTGAGATAATTTTTTTTAGATTATTTGAGTAATCTAAAAAATAAAAATTATGAATTAAATTAATATTTTTGAAAAACAAGAATAATTTAAAAAAAAAAAAGGGTCTATCTATTTTGGATTATTTTCGTATCATTTTTAAGATTTTGATAATAATTTTTTACTTTTTAGATTCCTCTTAGGGAAACAAATCAATTATTCATAATAAAAATATTTGATGCAAAAGTGACAAATGTAAATTTTTTTTGAATAAAGACAAAAAATAATTCGACTTTTTTTTTGGTTAAGCCAAAACGGACCTTAGGAATTTTTTTTTTCTAAATCATTTTTTCCGAAACGTGATCAATATTTGAACTTGAGCCAGTGTGTGATAATTCACCATTCACATCCATGAGAAACGGAATTTGTTGCATAACGCTTATTTTGTTGTTCACTTGAATCTTTATTTTGTCCACTTAGATTGAGTTTATCAGGAATTCAAGAGCAAATTTTCAATGGCACCTCTAAATTGAAGGTGCTATTCAATGGTTTGAATTCTGAAAAGACTAACAGTAAGAGAATAATACGTTTTATGATCATTATTAGATAGTGACCATGCCAAAACTATTTTTTATTTCCATAATAGTATGTTGGGGTCTTGTAAGAGACGCAGATTGAGTCATTCTTCCATATATACAAGTTGTTAAAATTGCACAAGCATTGAATTACTCTCTTTATTTATAAACGGGAAAGGTATGAACCAAGAAACAAGTCTTAAGCGAGCTAGTGATGATACACATTGGGATCTCATTATAGAAGTATATTATACCTTCCTTTGATGTTCTTTTTAATTAAGTGATTGTGCACTTGAAGTTGTTAAAGATTGTGCACCACCTAACGCACTGCACCATGCTGCTAGAGTCGGCTCAAAGATTTTGGGGGTCAAAAGCAAACTCATTAAACGATGCCCACTCTATATACAGATGTCGATCAATATATAGTCTCTATAAAAATCATTACAACAGATTTTCCATTACAAAATGTAAACTATAGTTATTCAAAAATAAACAACCATTACAATATTCCAAAATACATCATTAATATATAAAAGGCTTAGAAAAAAACTATTTGGGCGTAATGCGTATATAAAGGGATCCTAAACAATTGGAGGACCTGTTTTTTAGATTTTTTTGTTGACCTAAATCCCATGTTTCTTGGGCTTTGCCCTTAAGCTAGCCAGCTCTGCGTGTAGCGCATATCACAGCCGTTCATCTTGGAAATCAATAGTCCGAATTCACTGAAGCTTTCTTACCAGTAAGACTATACACCATCTGCGAATCTGAACCATTAAAAATACTTTTGAGCAGCAAGGATGCTGCGTTGCACAGTACAGTGCGCTACATGACCCCCAAGTCCCGTTTGATGACATATGATTTTGGGAATCAAGAATGAGTGATCATTCAAACTGTAAGGGGAAGATCGAGATATGAAAAAATCATATGAAACTTGTTAAAGAGTGTACGGAGAGATTGTAGGGAATGAGAATGGGAATCTCTATCGCCCCGTTTGGATGCCGGAGATGATTTGGGTGGATTTGTAATGAGGGTGGATTTGAAGGTGGATTTGTAATGAGGGTGGATTTGGTAATGAGGGTGGCCCCACCTCATAAGAAGGGTGGATTTGTTAGTGAGGTGTTTGGATGATATTTTGAGAAGGGGGATTAGGAAGGTGGATTTGATAGAATAAGAGGCCAAATGACGTAATTGCCCCTATTTTATTTATTTGAATCAAGAAAATGGATTAATTTATTAATAATTACAGTAAATACTTAATAAATACATGAACATTACGAAAAATACATAATAAATACAAACAAATATTAAAACCATATTTTTTGGGAATTTTTTTTTTCGGGTTTTAAAATTAATAAATTAATTAACATTTGAAAAATAGTTAAATTAACAAAAGCCTTTTTTTTTTTTGTTATTTGAATATATATATATATATATTCTCTTTGTTTTTGTCTTTGTAATAAAGTTCATAATATATTTGCATTGGTAGTAATAACGTTTGCATTTCAATAAACGGTTCAAACTACATAGTACATAAGTTTATTCTGAATCAAAGAAAAATGCCAATAATATACAAGCGACAAAACCTAAGAAGAAAATTTAAAGATACAAAATTTATCAAACTACATAGTACATAAGTTTGTGCCGATTGATTGTCTTTCATCCAAAAATTCTCCGTATGCAAAATTTAGCAATGCTATTTCTGCTTCGTCAATTGTCTTCTACCTTTTCATCAAGGCCCCTGAGTATCCATTAACTTGGACTTCGGCTTCTTCGCAGGTGTTATATATGCCCCGACAATGTCCAATGAAAACGACCCAGTACGACTCTTCATTTTGACCTGCCATTCAGAAATCTAAACCAAAACAAAGAATAGGTGATATAATTTGAATTAGTTAAATAATTTTTTTCTAAAGTATGTATATTAGGAGGCTCAAATGTTTGATTGATCGATGCGCATTGCACACATTGGCTACAAATCATGTTGCCAAATGGTGATTAAACCCTTGACCATCATAAAGTGTCCCGCCAATACAAGTGCGTAGCCATAAAATATCTTCCCTCAAATATCATCATTGCCTTTCCAGCGAATGGTTACGTGCAAATTAGGGCAAATACATGTAATCATTAAGATACAGTTATATTATATGGTTAAATATGCAGTTTTCTGGGCTTTGTAGCAAAAGCCAAATGATGCCTAAAAGGCTACTCATTTGTGCCTTTGACACACACACACACGCACACGCACACACACACAAACAAGTCTTGTGGCTCAGAAAAATTGCATTATCTAATTCATCATTGCCGTCATAAGTTGTCCAAGAAAACTGCAACTACTACCCACAAACTGCATGTAATGCCCACAAAACTGCATCTATGCCCACAAAACTTCAACTACTGCCCAGAAAACTGCACATTTGCCCAGAAAAATGCATGCAGTGCCCAGAATACTGCTCATTTGCCCAGAAAAATGCAAGCAATGGTCAGAAAACTACATAAATGGCAGAAAACTGCATATACAACCAGAAAAATCCAAGTACTGCCCAGAAAACTGCACATTTGGCCAGAAAAATGCATGTAGTGCCCAGAATACTGCACATTTGCCCGAATACGCGCCTTTAAAACTACGATATGCTACAAAACCGCTATAAAACTAGAAAAATGCAAGTAATGCCCACAAAACTGCATATGTGCCCAACAAAACTGCATATAGAAGCCCAGAAAACTGGTTGTGAAAACCAGAAAACTGCTTCTAAACCCAGAAAACTGCAAGTATGCCTAGAAAACTAGTTTTAAACCCAGAAAACTGCAAACATGCCCACAAAACTGCATATATATACCAGAAAACTGCATATAGAACCTAGAAAACTGGTTTTAAACCCAGAAAACTGCAAGTATGCCCACAAAACTGCATTTATATACCAGAAAAGTGCATACAGAACCCAGATAACTGGTTTTAAACCCAGAAAACTGCATTTATATACCAGAAAACTGCATATAGAACCCAGAAAATTGGTTTTAAACCCAGAAAACTGCAAGTATGCCCACAAAACTGCATTTATATACCAGAAAACTGCATATAGAACCCAGAAAACTAGTTTTAAACCCAGAAAACTGCAAGTATGCCCACAAAACTGCATATAGAACCCCAGAAAATTGGTTCTAAACCCAGAAAACTACAAGTATGCACAAAAAACTGCATATAGAACCCCATAAAACTGGTTCTAAACCCAGAAAACTACAAGTATGCACAAAAAAAGCGCATATAGAACCCCGTAAAAAGCGCAAGTATGCCACAATCACGCATATATATGCCCCAACAAAACCGCATATATAAGCCCAAAACTGGTTTTAAACCCTTAAAAGCGCATATAGAACCCCCCCGCCAACTGGTTTGTAAACCCGTAAAACTGTTTCTAAACCCAGAAAACTGCAAGTATGCCCACAAAACTGCATATATATGGCAGAATGTCAACCATCAGAGCTCAGAATGTCAACCATCACAGCTCATAAATATGAACCATCACAGGTCAAAATGTAAACCATCACAGGTCATAAATTTAAACCATTAGAGCTCAGAAATCTAAACCATCACAGCTCATTCATTTGTTCCATCAGAGCTCAGAAATCTAAACCATCACAGCTCATAAATTTAAACCATCAGAGCTCAGAAATATAAACCATCACAGCTCATAAATTTAAACCATCAAAGCTCATAAATGTAAACCATCGTAGGTCAGACATTTCAACCATCATTTGTCATCACTTTAAACCATGACAGAAATGAAATTTTAACATTTAAATCTCAGAAATCTAAACCATCACATCCACTCAATTGCACTAAACAGTGAATCAAATGAGGTACGAAATAAACATGAATCACATGGCCACACACACACACACACCCAAACATTACATATTTCATTTGTCGCTCTTATAAATGGCTCAGAGATTAGATTTCATCATTATCACCCGCTTTGGGACAACATTATGTTGCCAAATGGTTGTACATAACCATTGGCAACAATAAGTTGCACAACCAAGTCGAGTGCTTCACCTGTATATTTGTGCCCTAATTTCATCATTGCCATTACAAACCTGAAACATGAGACATAATTACTCATTAACAAACATGCATAAACAACTACATAGTACACTTATCCAAAATACATACAAGTAGTACGAATAGTTAGACATAGTTAGAGTTATTACAGTCATCCATATTGCCATGAAGGGCAACAAAACATCCAAATTAGTACGTGCTTGCCAAGAAGGCCAAATGTAAAGACAATATTCAAGTTAATACATTCATCCAACAAGTTTTAAGGTCGTAATCCAAGTTTTATCATAACGAAGAGCCTACGTGGAATTTTGGTTAAGCTTCCCTTGCAACAACATTCCCACCCAATGCTGCCTGTACCGTTCCGGTATGCTATAGAATTCATCCACCTTTTGTTCTGTCGCCAAAATCATGGCGTTGGCGGTCAATGTATCCTCCATGTCTAGGTCGAGCTTCTCTAGCTCTCCGAAAACCCTTTGTCTTTTGTCAGACAATCTTTGGTCAAACCCTACCGCATGCACCAACTCCATCATGACCTCCTTCGTGTCATCCATGTAACTCCCAATTTTCTCATTAAGTGCCGCTTGTCTTGCCCGGCCCTTGTCAACTTCTTAGCCTTTTTTGGGGGGATTGGTTTTCGATGCATTGGCATTGTTTGTGGGAGTGGTGCGATTGGCATTGCTTTCGTGGGAGTGGAGGGATTTGCCGATTGAGAACCACCGGCGGATAGGTCTACGAAAGCGGAATCTCCATACACAAAGCCACCATCGGCATACCTAGGAGTGTAGCAATCATTGGTGCCAACAAAGGAATCCTCGTGGACGGGTTGAACAATTTCTTCGTCCAAACCATCATCCCGAATTTCAGCGGGATCCTCTGCCAATTCACCCGTAGCTCTATCCTTCCCAAATAATATTTCCCAACTTGGAAACATGGGAAATGCCTTCCCATTCATCCCACTCGCTTTGGGATGGAACTACACATGATGAAATCCAAAATATTAGTGGATTAGATGGACAGTTATCTTCACACATTGGGGGAGTATGTTAAAATTATAAATGGGGGAGTATGTTACCTTCACGTAATCCTCCCACACATTCTCCGAATCCACTATGATGGAATGAGTGTCATGGTTCCAACTAAAACCGCTTAGCCTTCGCATATCGGAAAGCAAACCATACTTCTCTTTCCAATTTTTGACCTTGGACTCAATATTTGGATTGGCTCTTATCGTTGTCCCGGGGAACATGTTGTGGAAAAGGATCTCCACAGCCCCGAAGAAACCTGACTTGAATCCATTCTCAGCTCTCCATTTGGACCCATCATTAAATTCTTCAAGCATGCATGTTAGGAGACCTTCCTCTTCTCTAGCGGTCCATAGCCTCCGGGGTTGTTTTTCCTTTTCATTGGCCTTGTCCTTGCCATTACCCTTTCCCTTGGCCTTTGATGGCTTCGATTGAGTACTTTGTTGAGAATCCATTCAGAGAATAACCGACTGATATTCATTCATTTGTTAATATTCATTCACATAAAAGAAGTGTAGAAAAAACATTGATAATGGCATAACACAATATCAAACCAGACATGAACGTCACGAAATTTAGCAAATGAGTCATTACACGAATAAATTGTTTGAACTCAATACATTGTTTGAAATGGGACAACAAGTCGAAGAACAATATTACAACCTCAGGAAAAATTGGTTAAATGATTAACTAAGCCACGGTGGGACCATGAGCTAACCAATCGTTGTACATTTGAGTTGCCAAATTATCTCTCATTTCGGTCCATTGTGTGGTGGGCTCGATGGTGTCAATATAGTCATCTGGTGGGACTATATGCACGTTCGCTTGCTCCCAAGCAATGTACTCTTGTTCAACCGGATCCACTGCCATTTCTCGCTTAATAAGGTTGTGGAAAAGGCAACAAGCAGTGACTATGCGACATTGGGTTCTAATGGGATAGTAAGAGCAAGATCTCAAAATTGCAAATCTCATCTTCAACACCCCGAAGCATCTCTCAACTACATTTCGAGCGCTTGAGTGTTTCATGTTAAAATACTCTTCCCGGCTCTGGGGTTGATGTCCTTGCCTCCAAATGTTAATGTGGTATCGTTGCCCCCTATAAGGGGCTAACAATCCCGGCCCGTTAATGTAACCAGCATCCACGAGGTAGTAACAACCTACAAAACGCAACACATTGACTTATATGTGATTACGCTGACACAAGTGTGGAGCTATTTCCAAATAGGCCAAATTTATTACAGTGACATACCCTGTGGAATTCTCAAACCATGAGGCCTCACCAACGCATTTGAAGCACTCTCGAAGTGCTGCGGGCGGACCTTTCTTCCCAACCAGACAATGCATATATGAATCGTAGGTTTCGACTACAAACTCCTAATACATTCGTTGCATAGTCACCCTTCCTTGACCTATAACGTGCCCTGTCTTCGGTGGGGGGGGAGGACCGGTACGAAGGTACCGTCTAGCGCCCCTAGACAATTCTGTTGGACACAAATTTTAGTACTAAGTTGAAAAGAATTGAGATAAAAGTAAAGGGGAAACATTCAAACCATAATTGGGAATGTGATTTTACCTCAAACCACTTCCACCTATGGTCCGCCTCGTTAGCAGGAATAGGTTGGGGATGATACCACAATTGGTTGTACAGTCGCAGCACCGCCAACAAAATTGCGTTGAAATGTCTACTAACTGTTTCCCCCGACCTCACAAAATGGAACTTGGTTGGCCTATTCTTGTTATGGTGACCGAGGATCCACAAAAATATAGCCACTTTTTCCACAACTGTGACATCCCTAGAGTTTTGTAAGCCGCTTTCTTCTAGTAAATGGCACAACCTCATAAATGTATGCCTATTTACTCTCAATTGGTCGTGGCAATTTTTGTCATCACCACGTACTAACCTATTCAGTGCGTCAACTTGGTTTTGGTAAACATTAGGGTTCATGACGAATACGGGCCTTCGTCGAACCCTCATCAAGTCATTAATTAACATGTAAAGCATGAGAGTAGTATTCACTACTCTCATGATACATCTTTATTGCTACCACAAAACCTTACGCATTAACTTCCTCCATGGATTTCACTAATCGTTAGTCTTGCCATCCGTTTGCAAAACAAAAATTCCTTCCAAATTAGGCAACCTCAAACGAATTCATCTGAAATAATGTGGTCAACAGGCTGTGGTCAAACTCGGACTCTCTAGAGCAAAATCATAAACTACGAGGTCCATAATAATTGGATGAAATTACGCAAAACTAGGGCACATTCATGTTTTTCCTTTTTTTCAAATGAAAGCTGTGATATTAGGGCACAATCCCTCACAAATTAGGGCACAATCTCTCACAAACAACTCGAAAGAGAAAGTAGATTCAGATTAGGGCACAATCCCCTCACAAATTAGGGGCACAACCGCCACAAACCCAAATAAAAAATAAACCAGATTCACAAATTAGGGCAAAATCTGTCACAAACAAGCCAAAAATACATCAAACTAGGAAACAATCTGTCACAACCATGGCGATCCGAAGGTCGGCCGAAAATGAAACCAGTTTACATGTTACGGCTTCAATACCATTAACAAAAACCACCACTTTTCGGCATAAAAATGAATTCGAAACCAACATATGAAACATAGAAGATGATTTACAAGTTCTTGAACCATACCGTGGGTTGCAAAAGCTTCAAACGCGATCAACAATGGAGTCAAAACGATCGAAAACCCTCCTCTTCTCTCTCTTCTGTTTCGTCGGCCCAGAAACGAGTGAGAGATGTGAGAGATGGTGATTCACGACCCCACCCCTTTCACCTGGATTTGGAGGGGTAAAAGAGGGAGAAAAAATACGAAATCGGGGTGGATTTGCCACCGACGGGGTTGAGGCCAGCGTTGGCTAACGAGGGTGGAGGGGGAGTCCATCTCCCAACAGTGATTTATATCAGGGTAACAAAACGCCTTCCCAAACGCCGGTTTGGGGTGGGCCCAGGATTACAAATCCGGGCGACCCCAAATCCGGCTCCTACTCCGGTCGCCAAACAGGGCCTATATTTGAGGTATCTTTATTTCGCAGCAAACAAGTGTGGACGCTTGTCGCGGATTGTCCACGCGTTTTGGGTTGTGTTTGTGCAAAAGGGCGATCCGGGAAAAGAAAAAATTTAGAGTCTCCACCCGGGGTTTAATTTCTGAGAAATGTTGGGTACCCGAGAAACCGTTTAGAAAAATAATGACTCTTGTGCCGCTGAAAAAGAGGTTTGATCTGTGAAAAATAGAATTTTGGGTTTGGGAGCCAGGTTACCCGCAGGGACGGTTTTGTTCGAAAAATGCACCCCGCGTGCTTGGAATTTTCCAGTCTTTACTAAATTTTTGTGGGATTATTCTTTGAAAAGATTTTATGAAAAACTTTATTTCGCATAAACAATATTTCAGATAATGACATACTTTAAAGGGGAACAAAATAATAATAACAAGTCACATAATACGCAATCAAGTATATAAATGCGAGAAAATCAATCAAAGGGTGATGTAAGTGCAAAGACAGAAAGTAAAGGGAGTCGATTGTGATTAGACCCACTGGTTTTCATAAAAAAAACAAAGCATTGGATTCCAGAAAACAGAGCAAGCCAAATATTTTTCCAGTGACACCGTACGGAGTCCAAAGTTACACCGCACGGTGTACTTTGGACGCCGTACGGCACCTCTGTGCAGTGTATTTTTCAAAAATTTCGGATTTCACCCGATTAAAAGCAAGCTCTATTTTTGTGTAAAAATCACATTATTTGTTGATAAAAACAAGTTTGGAAAATGGTTTTATTGAGTGAATGTACCTTGTTTTTTGATACAGCATTCCGCAACAATGGATGATGTCGCGTAATACCTTCCTGAGAGGCTAGAATGTTATTGGAATGTCTTCGCTTGGACTCAAGGAGGAGCTATAGAGTTCTCCTTGAGTTCGATGGAAGTTCCCCTCAGAAGATTGCTACCTCAATTTGAACGCGAATGTATACCTCTAGGTTTGCTCGGTTAAGATCACAGACCTTGAAAATGATTGATTTGAGGATTAGAAGTTGTAGTTGTAGGCTCGTAAGAACAAGGGTGGTATAATTTGAACTAGGAAGGGTTTCGACAGAGTAACGAAGAGACAAACAAATTTGCTTTCAGGAGTAATTTTTGGTTGAGAATTGATCCACAGACCCTTTCGGTCTCCCATTTCACATCTTATATAGACGGAGTTTTGAACGATTTCATCATTTGGATGATTCCCACACGCTAGTGAACGACATCATTTGCGAATATATCATTGTTCCCGGGAATCCTGTTGATGGGACAAGGGTATCGTACGGCGTCAAGGATATGCTGCATGGTGTACATAGGTGCAAGTAGATTTTCAAACCGTACGGTTATGGGTTTTGGGCCGTACGGTTTCAGGTGGTTTTTGGGTTTTTGGTTTATTTAATCCGTCTGTCCAAGTATCCGTTCCAAAGTACATTTTGTGCATTATTTTCATCATAAGGGACACACAAGTTATCAAAAATTGGGGTGTTTACAACAAGGTATTCCAAGCAAGGATCATCAGCTCTTAGCTCATGGGAAATCAAAGGAGCAAAGCTCAAAAATTATTCCCTCCATCTCAAATTTTCTATCCACTTTTACAACACTTCAAAAAATTGTGTTATATTTTCAAATGTATTATGTTATATATATATATATAATGAGCTTCCAGTCAGGGAGCCCGGATTTAAGAAAAATCCGGACCTCATTGATTCCGATCAAATTTCAATGATCCGAACCGTCCAATGTGTTTAAAAGGTGTTTTTTAGGGCCCCCATGAGAAATCACCAAAAAAAAAATATCGGAAAGGGCTTCATCCAAGCAGTTTTGTGAAAAACTGCTATATGTACAGTTTTGTGAAAACGGCTCGGATCAATGAGCATTTTAATTTGGTATAAAAGAAATTAAAAAGTTATATCGAGAAATATATTTTTTAGGGCTTTGAAATTGCACGTATTTCCATATGGATCATCATTTAAAAAGATACGGGGAGAATATATTTGTTCTTGGTTCAAATTATAATGTTGAAATACGGAAGTACTCCTTTGTTTAGATTTGAGAAGTGCAGATTCATTTGTCAATTCTATGCCACGGGTGTAATATGGGTGATTTTGCTACAAAATTACTAAATGACACCAATCATTAAAATTCCTAGAGTCGCAGTGGCCATGGGCCCTCTCAACTTATTAATAATCACTAATGTAATCATACAAGCATTGAAAGTTTTAAAAATATGGTACTATTGATAATTCCTAAATTAGCGAACATACTTTTATCATCTCTCTCTATTTTATGATTATGACTCAAAAAACATGGCCTCGCTTTACTTGTGCTTTTGTTATGCAATAATTTTAATGAGATTGAGCTTCATTTCACGTATGCGACGACGAATTCCTTCCTTTAACACTTCCAATTCGAATTAGCTGAGTGCTTTCCTCGCTTGGCACTTTCCGAAAACGAGCGAAGACAGTAATTTCAGCTAGAAGGGTTGGAAAACCATACGGCTTTTCCTTTTGTGTTGGGTCCGTCACCACGGAGGTTAGACCACTTGGTTTGAGTCTTAAGTCACATCATTCAAAAATGAAAGAGGATTAATGCGCACATAAAAAAAACTCAGTACTACAATGCTCATCCTAATCTCCGTCGAGATTACTATCTTGCCCTATCCTATCATTTGTTTATCGTTTTTTTGAAGGAGAGAGAGAGAGAGAGAGAAATTAATGTTGGCTGCAGGAATCGCCGAATTCATCTTTGTTAGGTCATTGGTTTGTTGTAATTATAATTTGCACAATGTTGCACGCATAAAAGGAGTATTTTTTTAGAAGTTGACCTCCCTTTTATTATTTTTTTGTTGTTTTGACAGAGTGATTGCTTTGATATGGTCTTGTACAGGCATTGCTTCCTGGGACAAAGCCAGGAATCGAATTTCAAGGGACCCACAAGCTAGCCATGGAGCTTGACCAGAACCCAAGAAGCCAAACAAACTTATTTGGCATTGCATTGAGCCTTAGGCCACGTTTGGCAATCGGAAATAATTTTGAGTGGATTTATAATGCGGGTGGATTTGAAGATGAATTTGTAACAAGGATGTGTAATGAGGGTGGGCCCAGTTCCTCAGAAGGGTGGATTTGTAATGCAAAAATGATACACGTACAACGAAGTTCTCCAACAAACTTCTCCAATATCCAAAATGACGTCGTTTTGGCACTACTGAAAAAAAAAATCTCAAAATGAGATCTAGGCTCTCTCCCCCTCCCCCATTTCAGTCGACCAAAGACAGAGACAAACCACCACCTCTGGCGACTACCGCCGCTGCCGCCAACAGAACCCAATTTCTAAGAATTTGAGTTTCCAATTAGGGCTTGTCTATAGAGAGAGAGAGAGAGAGAGAGAGAGAGATAGACCAACCTTCGATTGGGTCTGGTTTGAAGAGATCGTTGGGTAATGTACTGGGTTTGTGCCGGCAAGGGTCATTTGTTTCAGAGCATTCTTGGCGGTGGCGAAGAAGGCAGCGGTGGTCGAAGGAGGTGGAGAGGGAGGCCGGAGGAGCTAGGTCGCTGGTGGTGGTGTAATGGGAGGTGGTTGCCCTCTCTTTGTCTCTATCTTTGGTCGAATGAAATGGGGGAGGGGGAGAGAGCTCAGATCTGATTATAAGATTTTTTTTTCCCCAGTAGTGCCAAAACGACGTCGTATTGGGTGTTGGAGAATTTTGTTGAACTTCGTTGTATGTGTAATGAGGTGTTTAAATGGTTTTTTGAGAAGAGAGATTTGGAGAGTGGATATGATAGAATAAGAGGACAAATGACTAAATTGCCCCAGTTTATTAATTTAATTATAATTAAAATAAATACACAATAAATTCATTGATCTATTTATACTATATTAAATGTTCAAAAATAATATTTATGTGAAAAAAATTAGATAAAAAATATATTTACAAGTGTTTAATAAAAAAATTTAAACACAAAACTAACAAAAGTTCAAAAAGATAAAAATAAGAAAAATAACAGTTAGACAGCAAACCACCTAGTTGTTTAGTTCCTCAATACTACTTGGACAAATCCTTTTGCTAGTGCACTTAAGATGGTAATATGTTAATATTTTAAAAATAAGAAAACACCCCTAAGGCTAACAAACTTAAAAAATACTTGTACCAATTTTCGGTATCTGATTGACCTAATTTTACTCGAATATGTTATTTAATATTTTAAGCGTCCATGTGAAAAATCAACTCAATGGGGTATCAATAGGGGTGTTTTTTAACATCCTAGCACTTACAAATGAGGGGTAATATTGAGAAAACCATCTTCCACTACCCCGGATTTGCAGCGGGATATGTAACGACCGGGTACCCCTAGCGTTAGCTAGTGACCCTTCTCCCAGGTTTGAGTTGCCTGGAGATGCAAATCCACCCCCACATTTTTTCTCCCAAGCACCAGCTTAAAAGTGGGCCGGGGATTACAAATTCGGGTGTTTTGCAAATCCAGGTGTAAATCCAGTTGCCAAACAACGCGTAGGTTTGGGACTTGAATATCCACAATCTAGAATCAGATTACACAGAGTTAAATGGTTCTTCGAACAATTCCAGAGATTGTGCCATTTTGGTACAAGCAATTATTTTAGAATGGCCATAAATATTGTCATTTGGCAAAAAAAATGGTAATGTTAGTGTAACGGTTCATTTTTATTTGCAATGTCATTTCTTTCAATAATTTTCATTGTATCTCAAACCGGACAAATGTAAGATGGAGAGAGGATTTGGTGGTTGTTATGGTGATGTGGCAAAAATGTCCGGGTAAAAATGAGTGGACAAATGGGTGCACCCATTTATGATCGGGCAAATGGGTGGCCATTGATATGGTTTTTCGCACTTTTGGCCAAAAAATGGGAATGGCTCATGCCATTTCCCTACCACTGGAGTTGCTCTTTAAGGCACAACAAATAACCACAGAACCGGCCACATATGGATATGGTCTATAGACAGCTAAGAGCCTAAGATCATAAGAGGTTAGGAACCTAACTAGAATCAGATTAATGTTTATTTGGAACAAGTGGAAAGGAAGGGAACTGGAAGGGAAGAAAAAAAAAAAAAAAAAATTCCTTCCCCTTGTTTGGTTTAGAAAGAAAGTGAAAGGAAAATAAAAGCGATCACTCTGTCAACCGTCCACAAGCTAGCCACGGAGTTGAATGGTTCTTAGAGCAATTCTAGCGGGCACACGCCATTTCCAAAAAAATGGCCAGGAATTAGTGTCATTTGCCCGAAAAAAATGGTAATGTTGGTGCGACGGTTCATTGCTATTTGCCATGCTAATTTTTTCAATAAATCCTCTTGTATCTCAAACCGGACATATGTAAGATGGAGGGAGGATTTGGATTTGGTGGTTGCTAGATATGGCAAAATTGGTGCCATTTTTGGGTGAAAATGGGTGGACAAATAGGTGTACCCATTTATGGCCAGGTAAATGGGTGGT
Source organism: Vaccinium macrocarpon (assembly GCA_022606695.1). NCBI lineage: Eukaryota > Viridiplantae > Streptophyta > Magnoliopsida > Ericales > Ericaceae > Vaccinium > Vaccinium macrocarpon. The sequence continues at coordinate 33,709,074 of CM040181.1, read as the reverse complement.
CATTTTGTTCGGGTTTTTTTCTCACTTGGGACAAATGGGTGTACCCTTGGAATTGCTCTTTTAAGGCACAGCAAACTAGGGTCAGATTAATGTTTGTTTGGAACGTGTAGAAAGGAAGGGAAAAGAGAGGAAAATTAAAAAAATTTCCCTCCCCTTGCTTGGTTTAGAAGGAAAGTGACAGGACAATAAGAAAACAGAGTTTTGTGAACAGGACGCTTTCCTCTACATTTTGCTCCCTCTTTCCTCAACCATTTTCATTTCGTTTCCTTCCTTTTCCACAAGTTCCAATCGGAGAGCATATAAGCCTACGAGTCGATTGAACATCAGATTCAAACACATATCACCAACCGGATTCTCTTCAACGTATCGAGAATTCGGCAGAGATTCCGGTTAAGCTCATTGACTTATTCATCAATCAACCAGGGAGGCAAGAAAGAAATAGAATTGACCATCGAGACATGACCTAGCTATAGGGCAATTTGTTTATCACCAACTCTAGTAAAGTCGAAAAAAACCAGAGCCCAGAATAATGCATAAAGTAATCATCCACATAAACTTTACTCTATCCTAAGAAAAGAGTTATTTAAGGGAATCTTAGAGAATAATAAAGCTTAAACAGCTAAAGGACAGAGAGATGTGGGCCATTCCTTGTAATCTAGAAGGAATAACTACAGAAACCCCATTAGGTATAAAGACAAGATTTTTTTTTTTCCAGATAATCGGATGTCTCAGCCAGTTTACGAGCACCTCAACTAACTCCGAAAATAACTTCATCAACTCCATTAGGTATAAATAAATTATTATTATTATTATTATTATTTGAAAATTGGATGTTCGGCTAATTTCTGAGCACCTCGACTAATTCTGAGACTCTAAGGTTAACGACCGAGAAAACCCTCCAGTAGTTCCAAAATTTGGAATGTTTGGTCTCCGTAGAAGTCAAACATAAACATGCAACCTCATGATCTACAAACGCTCAAAGAAATGATGGCGTGTCAAAGTGAACCAAATACAAAAATAGTCCACTGATATCATTGTGAGAAATTTTCTCACAAATTAATTCCCACTAGCAAGTCAGATGGTGCAACCACCTTCTTTTTTTTATAAGAAATGCAACTATACATCATGATTATTTTTAGAAAAAGTTGCAAGACTTCAACTCAAGAACTTCAACCCATTAACTAAGATTTACAGAATTGGAATGCAGTTTAAAAAAAAAAGCTTATGCCAAACGAATACAAAAGCAACAGCAAGCTATATAGACAACATGAACCTGCTCCGAAACAAGATTTCGTGATTAATACGCATTTCACCAACTGCCCACTCATTGGTAAGCAACTCAACAATTTGATCGTCGACGCCAACTGTGGTATCGTTTACCTGCAAGGTATCAAGAACACGTAAGCGAATTTCACCGATAATGAAACTAGCAATTAAATTATCAGGGAGAAAAAATGAACAAGCAACTAGAGGATTAGTCGGGTACGTACTTATCTTTAAATAGTTCTTATCCAGCCCTTCAAACAGTATCTTATAATATACTGCATCCACACTTGTTCTGCTTTCGTCCCTTTGACAGTTTCTTCCCTGCTCCATGGCAGAGGATAATGGAATTCAGCAAGAAGATTGAGGCAACAAATTTGAATAGCTTAACAAGGAAAAGGGCAGAGTGGCCGGGCAATTAAGTAAAAAGTGAAGGCGAAGGCTACTCAAAGGGACATAACATGCACCCATTCGTAACTAACACCACGAAAGACCATAACAAAAACACTACAAAGCCTCGTAATTTCTGTTTGCCATAAAGCCTCTTTAACACGGGAAAAAAAAAAAAACAGTGTTTATAACATAGCCACAAAACCTTGACTACGAATTTTCCTATCGCGTGCACCCATTTTTAACCCCACAGTATGGTTCTTAACTAACACCAAGAACTCTCCAATATTTTCTTAAGTTGCAGAGGTGTGCCTGTTTCTCCTTGGCGTCCTCGCTAAAATTTATCCATAATTTTAGTTCAAGCAAGCATAAAAAAATGATAAGGTTAATGACGTAATTTAGCAATTGTCATACTCATGCATTTCCTACTGTGACAAATGAATAAGTTCTCAAATATCTCAAAGCACAATATACCTTTATCTGAGGGTGGTGCCTGGACTAAGACATGCATGGTTGTGACTCCACCAGGAACATCACATAATGGGCTTCTGCACTCTCCCAAAGTTCTGCTGTTCTCCAGAATTTTCCCTGCACTGATTATCTTCACATCTTTCACCGTCCTCGGACCATTCTCCTTATCTGATCAAACCAAATTTGGATGAGCAAAAATAAATATTCAATAGTTGAAGTCTATGAAAAGAATTATACATTCCACAATGAGGCTGTCAAATGGATGATGCCCGGATTGTTTGTCCAGATTAAAGGATCGGTTGTGACTAGAAAGCAAAGGAACCACATATCTTGCATTTGTTTGGATGTTTGCCGGCTAGGATTAAATAATCCATCTGAAAATAGGTTATACGATACCCTATCAATTAGATGGGAATAACGTATCCTATGAGATTACAAAATAATCAAGTCAAACACATAGGCCAACAGGAATATTTATGAAGCCCAAATTCAGTTGGAACAAAAGGAGCTCGAATATGTTGATTCCGTATAACTATTCAGTAGCAAGATAATAAAGAGATGTTCCCCAAGCTGCTCAAGTACTCAGTTCCTGTTATTTCCTCAAATTTCTAGTTGAATATTTGGCAACTAAGTATTCATTTAGATCAAAATTCGATCATAGAAAGGAAGGCAAAAAGGACCAACAAAAGTGTCAGTCATCATTAGAATCAGAACTTCAATCTTTTTAACAAGACTCATCCCAAGGTCCAGCGGTTTGGAACACAACAGAGAGAAACACACACAGCAAATTGGGTTATAGTTGCAAAAGTGAGAAGAATATAACTCTCAGGGGAAGCCCTCAAAATTCTTACAAAATCTACAGATATTACTGTCGGTAAACACCAAGTCCTGATTTTAGAATCCTGCAATGCTGAACTCAGTTCAGAATGCATTACAAATATTCAAACCAACCTCCTTCCATCTCTCCACCGCATCCTATCTAATTTGTCGAGATTGGATTAAGTGATTAATTTTGGGAGTCGATACCAGTAATTTGAACAGGTTGTCCAATTCTACAGTGGATGTTTTGATACCTGAATGCAGTTTCAAGATAGCTTTTAACAGCTAATCAGTTGCAATCTATACCGTGATGAAATATCCATACAGCTTTTCTTAATACTATTCCCAATTAGCGAGACTTAATTCCTTAGCAGCTTAGCTGGCTGTTGTAATTCTTCTAAAACTCATCCTATTTTCCCTGTTAAATCTTTACTGGACATATCATCGTTTACCACAAATATCTCTCCTTCTATTCTGGCTACTACGAGATAAACTTAAGACACCCCTTTTCCTATGGAGTATTATATTTTGTAGACTCTCTTGATGATCCTGTCAACCATCCCTGTTACCTAAACATGGAACGTTTTGCAATTATACGCAGATCATTTTTTTCCCCCAGCTATATGCCGATCATTATTAAGTAATGAAGGTGTGGCTCAACTCTGGGTTTTTATTAGGTAGCAACACTGTGGCTTTCGAAACGGTTTCAGTCTGTTCTCTTAAAATGGAAGTTATGCATGACATCACAACGTGCCAGGCTCCTAGTGGCTCTAACCATTATGTTATCGCCGAAGACAGACATATGCCTACGGTGCCTTCATTGCAATGGACCACATTGAAAAGCTCCAATTTATTTGAGCAATGCGTAAATAGACCAAATTTATCTCTTCCAGTGATACAGCTCATTATTTCTGCAAACTGGATGACCATTATTCTAAAATTCATTAAAGATAGGTCGAAACCTAGATCATTCTCTACAAACACCACGCTCAATGCAAAGGGCACGATAGCAAGGGTATTCATGCCACACCATTGAAAGTTGAAGTCCTTCGATTTTGGGAACTTACCATCTCTAAAGCTATGTTCTTGCATAATTTAATAACTAGAACTCAATGCTTTGAAAGTAAAACAATATTGAGAACAAAACGGGTTCGTTATCAAAGAACTAACCTTTAGGCCATTGAGAAAGGATGCTTTCCTTCAAAGTTGCAACACTTGCAGCAGCAGGAAAGCTGTTAGGGCCGATGTCCGATCCATCGGTCAACCTGAACTTGATCTCAAATTGGTCTTGCGCTTCTGCCATCCTCCAAATTCTCACAAATTCTCAGTATCCAAACACCACGATCTTCACTTGGGACTTATCCGAAAGAATCAATCTCCAATACCTCAATAACCGATTGGGATGCAAAATCAAGAATCTACGGGCTTAAAAGAATCGTTCTTCCAAAGTATCAACAAGTAATCCTTTCTGTACTGGATTTGAAATTCAGAAATGAAAAACAATATCTGCGATGAATTAATAAAGAGAAAGGAAAAAAAAAGGAATCCGATTCAGCAACAGACCAATTGGTCTATCAAAACCACAAAGGGTCTGAAATTCGTTTTTTGGTACAAGAAAATGAAATGAAATATAAAGAATAGAACTCAAACACCAAAAACACATACAGAAGAAGAGTAGAATCTCTAGCAGCTATTTATAAACAAACAGGACACACCACCAAATCTTGAAAATTTCAAATTCACAAAACCCAGTAAAAATTGTAAAAATTACGAACTGGGTATCCTCAAAATCAATCAAAAAAAGTCAAAGAGCACTCAAATCAATGAATCATATACACAAATCTCCAAGTGGGTGCTCACCAAATCAATCAAAAAATCCAAGAGTTGACTCAATAATATGCTCAAAGCTTTCCCAGACAATGCCTCTGTAACTGACCTGTTCTCTTTCTTTTTGCCGGTTCACAAGAAGACAAAGAAGAAGAAGAAGAAGAAGTACAAGTACAAGAACAAGAAAAAGAAGACGCAGGGGGCACCCAATTGAAATTAAAAAACGAAGTCTAATGAATAAATAAAGGGTGAAATAGAAGAGGAAGAAATCAAAGAAATCCCCAGAAAATAGGCGGTTTCGGAAACTTCAAAGTCTACTAAATCTAAGGTCAATGAATTCATCGGCTTATTAGAAGAGGCCCTTTAGCCTTCTCCTTCCAATCGTATTTCCAAAAGTCAAAGGAAAAATTGACACCGGAGCCGGCTTTAAGGTAAAAATAAAATGCTTCTTCGTCTTTTAATGTACTTTTTCTTCTCTCTATATTGCTCGCACAGAGATCTGTGTATTTCCTTCATCAACACCGTTAATCTATGATGTTAGACCCTCTAATCAAATCCAATCGTACATAATCGGAGGGTTTGAAATGTGATTATTGTTGATTATTGAAATGTGATTATTGTTGATTATTACTAGCCAAAAAAAAAAACATTTAATGGATAGTTTCTATAGTCTTGACTTGTCGTAAGTATTTTTTTCATGGGATAATGTATGTGTGCTAAATTTACAATTCATCTTGAAGAATATTTTCGGCGTACCAAAAAAACAATTGATCTTGAACGATTTTGTAGAACAAATTGAATTTATCTGTGATTTTTTTAAAAATTATTTCCCTATGAGTAGTAAAATTAAAAGGTGAAGTATTAAGTGACCCAACTAATAATGTAACAATCTATAAACTGATAATTTTTTTAATTAATAAACTTTATAAAAATAACATGAGATGACAAATGAGGGAATTAGGGAAAACTTTTTCATTTCTATGTTATGGAGTAAACAATAACAATACTTTTTAATTTAGTAAAATACTTCCGCAATTTGTATAGACTATATAAAAAAAAAAGTATAACATTTTAATTTTGGGTGGCGGCATGTCACCTTATATGGTCCTAAACAAGTCCAGTCCTACCTACGCAGATTATGGCTATTGAGAAATGACTCTAGCCAAAGCAGACATTATGCTTTAGGAAAATTATAAGTACTGTATTAAATAAATTATGGTTTTTTGTTCTGATGAAAATAATTAAGGTGTTAGGAGAGAGAGAGAGAGAGAGAGAGAGAGAGAGAGAGAGAGAGAGAGAGAGAGAGAGAGAGAGAGAGAGAGAGCTTGTGCAACAATTGATTCCTAATGGCTTGACAAGTTTTACTAATTCATATCTAAATCGAAAGTATGATTGACAATTTCGGATAAAAAAATTTCACACAAATTCTATACCAATATAGCAAAGAAAATTCGTAGATGATGTACCTTAAATTAAAAAAATTGTCATTGTATTATCATAATGACCAAAACTTCTCCATAAAAAGATTATAGATTAATATAAATATTCCTACCGCCAAAACTGGATTTATATGTGGCTTTTTTTCCTAGTTCTTTCACAAATTATGTATCGACAAATTTTGCAAGTGGCACATCTACACACACATGGGTTGTTAAGAAACAAGGAACGACAATACATTGACCTTGTTCGTTTAGTACAGTAGTTTTAGTTTAGTTTAGATTTGGAGATGGGGATAGTGAGTGGAGAAATAATAGAGGTAATAACTAGAGAGATGAGTGGAGAGACAGATAGAGAAAAATAAAAGTAATAATTGAATATATGGGTAATAATTAGAGAGAAAAATTGGGTAATGATTACAAAACAAAACTATGAAACGAACAAGGCCACTGCATTTAAATGTTTTGACCCTCCCCAGTGAGAACTACATGTGCGATGCCAACATGGTACTCCGAGAGTACGTGATGATTACTCCCAAAAGTTGAGGTCTAAATGTTGTACACTTGCACTTGTGTAATACTACTATTCTAAAATGGTTGGTTAGGTAGTTGAGATGTCCAATATATTTCCATTTCATCCTTCCATTTAAGTTAGGAACAGGTATCAACTAATACAACACCTCACAAAATGCCACTAAATAAAGACAAGTCCAATTGCTTATCACTCAATTTCAAATTACCATTAATCTTTAACCAGAGCAAAAGCTAAATGCCAAAAGGGTTCAATCAGAGATGGGGATAATCGTTTAGGTCGGAATGTCTTAAGCAAAAGCAACCACAAAAAGTATAGAAAAATGTCCAAGCAACCAATTCCTTTCTTGGCCTGCCTACAAGATTTCGTGTCATCTTCTCCTTAGCAAATTGTACAATTAGGAATATAATTCGTTAGACAAAGGACATCTATTTTTATTTTTAAATCTTGGATCAAGAGTGTCCGGACCAGCTTACACGTACCTTGATTATTCCTTTTTCTAGTCCGTTCAAAGGCAAGTCATTCACGCCGGGATGCAGCCTAGCTTCAAGAGATTGCCAAGTTTCAAATTCCAGATGTCTGGATTTACGGCTTAAGACATATTCATCCTTAATCAGGAGGAAGTACTAAAAATTCAACCGAACATAAAAAAAAAGCCACAAATCCAAGTCTCAGAAAGTGCATGAATGAACATCCTGAAAGATGTTTATTACTATTCATGCATTTTTCTTGTAAAGTTTATCACGTTAAAAATGTTGCAAAAGCTCCATACGAAAAATGAAAATAAATATGAGAACAATACCCTAATACACAGAAGAAACATGCCAGGAACCGGCCATAGAAAGTTCATAAATGGGTAAAATTCTAGCTGTTCTTGCTCTTTCTATAGCCAATTCTAGGCCTATCCAAGGATCGGTTTTAGACAAGTCAGGTCGGTTCCCAAACTGATCCGCTCGTCACAGGTCGTCGTTTTTTTCCATCTGCACCCGTCCGTGAGCGAGGTATGATTGGGTCGGTTCAGTTGCAGATTGGGCGAATAAGGGAGTGGAGAAGGACTATTAGGTAGATCAGGCTGATCGAACCCAAACCAAATCCACCAAAATTAGAATTTTAAGATCCACATCCATCCGTAATACACCTTGGGTGGGTTTGCAGATGGTGCATTTAGGTCGGTTTAGACAGATTGGGCGGATGCGGATTAAGCGGAACGGATGACCCGTTGGGCACCCCTATCCGGTTCTATGACGTCTGTGCATACACGGGATTACAGAAAGAATACCCCCGTTGTTCCTGTAGTACTGTACATTGTACATAGATAAAGCCATAACAACGACAACTAAATAAGAGGGGAAACATACATGCACAGATTGTGTGAAGATAATTGGATGAAGGTACGTTAATTAACTTGATGTCGTTTGAATATCGTTCTACAACAAGATAACGATCAATGGGCACCAAAAAGAATTTTCTACACATTCTAAATATTTCTCATGGATCGTACGTACAAAATACCAATATATCAACTAAGAATTGTTTCCCCAACGCAATGGGACCTGTAATAGACCAATCTCCTACACCTACCACCTAAAAATAATGATCTCATGGTAGAAATCCAAAAACAAATGGCTTCCCAACAATCATAGGGAACTGAAAAAAATAACGAAAAAACAGAAGAAAGAAATAGATTTCTAACTCTAATGGTGCTAATTTGGGATCCTCGAACGAGCTGGGTCTTTAACTTCCTTCTCCAAAGGCATGTTTTGTTATCGCGGTATTCCCCCTTATTCCATTCTACTAGTTGGTAAGCAATAGGAAGTAGGTACGACCCCCTCAAGAAGACCAAAAGAATGTGTCCTTGTTTCCGACCAAAAAAATGCACAACCAAATGATATGTTACAGGCTGAAAGAATGTATTGCATACTGAACGCCATCGATGCAGCTCCCCAAGACTGGAACAGCTGGGAATCTGGGTATGAATCTACAGCCATTTTGGCCAGTTTTATGATTCCCTCTTCAAATTTTGATATGAACAAACAAAAACTTTCCAGCTGCCAAAGGAGCTTGTGCAAAACCCATGTTGCTTTCATCTTATGTTAAGTTGTTCAAGCTACTCCAAGATGTGGCAATTACTAATGAAGTCGTTGGAGTAGTTAACATACTTGGACCAAAATGGGCGGAGATGCTCAAAGCCAATCTGCAGCCATGGTTTTGACTGGCCATTGTAGTGGATGACAGCTGCCTTCTGCACATTCTCAATCTTTGTATTGTTCTGATAGCCCAAGCCAAGCATATGCCAAAACGGATCGATCGCCTGAACGTGGCCTTTAAACGCAATCAATGCTGGTGGTAGAGTTCCTAGCTTCCACATTGTCAAGTTTGACTTCAGATTCTGCAAAATCAAGTCACTTTGAGAAATGGGCGTTATGCATCTGTTACTTGCCCAGCATACCAAAGTCATTGTTTAAAATTCACCCCACTACCCCACATTCTTGGTCCCTTCTGGAATTCCAGCTATTTAAAGGGACAAGTAATAATTATATTTGAACTGAAACATTTCCTGCATTAACCCTGTTGTATTTCAACTTTGAAATACAATCATATTCACTCCAGGGGGATAATTTAAAAAAATAAAAGCTCTATTAACAATCTGAGGCATCCCAAATGCGAAAGATGGACAGTAGACACCCGCTGAAACAAAATGATGAAACCCATACAAAATCAGTCTTGACAACAATATAGACAGTAGACACCTGGTGAAATAAACAATTTCATTTTTCTGTAGACAGGAAGCACACAAAATCTGAAGAAAACCGCTTAGTGCAACAATTTAACATGTTTAAGAAACTGAAGAGAATGTGAAATTCATCTCAAAGCAAATTGATAAATAGATTTCTGCAGTACTTTGGAAGGAGATGCGCACATATTCTGGTTATATCATTACATGAATTTTTTTTAACCGATTATCTGATTAAGATGATAGAGGGGCCTTGAAACTTGCAAGAGATAGCTTGAAACAAAAATATTTTATCGCTCCAAAACCCAAAACAGAACATAAAACACAGGACCAAAATACTGAATGAGCCATAGGAATGACAATAACGACATTTAGATGGACAAAACATAATCACTTCAACCACTCCTGTAAATCCAAAGGATGTCATTCTACCCTGAGATTTGTAAATCCAAAGGATGTCATTCTACCCTGAGATTTAATTTTCAGTAATACAAGTCGAGTCCACATAAGATGCGTGACAAATAAGTATTTGAATTTTACCTCCTTCAGCCAGGCGTGATAGGTGCTTCTTATATTCGTCTTTCTCCATGCACGTAAGTCAAAGATATTCATCCCATACGCCCATGCACATTCATCAGGATTCAAATTCTTTGCTATGAGGGGATGTGAAAAATTGAAGTAGTTCCTGAATCGCTTAGACATTACCCACTCATCATCACCTTGGCAGGTTTCTACAGCTCCATTAACTTTTCCACCAAGGTCAATTTCCCAGAGTGGAGAGAGATCACGCTGAACAACAATATCATCATCTAAGAACACCACCTTGTCAAGGTTTGGAAATAGCTGCGCAACAGGAGTAGACAGCACAAAGAGATTAAGTTCCCAACAATAGGAAATATGTTCTACAGGTGCGTCTTTGAAAGACTCGAAAAGCAGGAAACAGCAAATCCAAAACAAGTATGGTTGATCCTGCAACCCCCACCCACAGAAGTTGTACGGGTACACAATAGCTAATTCCAGTAACTCAGAACTAAGTAACCAAAAAAGAAGCTTAAGTGATATTTCAGCTTTTGATAACTTTGCAGCAGTGTTAATTTGCAGAGACTATCAAGGAAACTAATGGTTTTCAAAGCAATCCCAAGATATTGGAGAGACTTGAATCTCTTGGTAGTCGTACAAAGATCTTAAAATGCCATCTTCATCCAGGGTGGGGGTTTGATCTACGCTATGGCTAAGCGTCAATCTGTAGCCAATCATAGTAGTTTGGACAAGGTCCACAACATTCTTGAACTGACTTGACTCAACCTAGAGTAGAAACAGGGAAACATGGTGTAGTATGGTTAGGCATTCTCAACAACTTAGGGTGAAGGCTGGAAATTGGGCAATAACCCACATTATCCGTCAAAAACAATTATCCTGGAGTCATCTTGTAGACAGTGCACAAAGCGACAGGAACATATGAGTCTAGTTGGAAGCGTCTATATAAATATATATATATATATATATATATATATATATATATATATATATATATATATTTATTGCAAGAATTTTCATTTGCTAAATGTTAATGTGTCCAAATAAGGACAAAAAAATGGATATCACTTAGAAATGCCTATAAAAGCATTTCACAAAGGAATGTATTATGCTAGAACATAATGTTTTGCTTGATTGTAGCAGGTATGTTAAGTTGCAAATTGTTTTCTTTGTAAACATCAATAAATAATATGTAAACTGACTATTATCTTATATTTAAAATGGATCTTTTTCAAGTAATCCTATGACAATGACAGCCATATTTCTCTTGCTGAATAGCTCTCTTTTTTTTTCTTCTTTGCCAAACATTTGTTTCACAATTTCCATCCCAATCCGGAATGCAATTTGTTCTCAACAGGGGTCAGAGTAAGGACTGTAGCCCCAACAAGGTTCCTAAAACTGAGGTACAAGTCAAACTGGGCTGAGGTCCAGTCCCAACAAAATTGAGTTTCTTACAAGGTTCTCGCTCCAGATTGGGAACCGAAGTTCTAGTAGGAGTTTCCAGCTACTAAAGTTTTGAGTAAAGAGATGACTAGAATGAGAACCATTCACTCAGATGGAGGCAGCAGAAAGAAAGTTATTTATGTAGAATCTCAGCGCCCAATCTGGATATGATTCCCCTGGTTTGGGCATGCTAAACCTCCAAATCTCATACCAAGCACCCAAAAGTTAGCTTTTCTATTGCATCAAAGTGAAAGAGATTACTTCTTTTCCAAGTCTTTAAATAAGAGGAGGAATACACCACACAACATTTTGTTACCTCTGGTAAATAGATGCGGAGATGGTTGAGCAATGAAATATACTTTGGGCTTCTAGCCTGCAGTTTTGAAGCAAATGTGCGTGGAGTAATCTCACTAAGGTTGGCACCGGCAATGTGATTCCCATGGTAGTAGTTCCTGATACTATTATGGTTTTCTACAGCTTCAAGCACTGGGACATTCTCTCTTGTTAACCAATCAAACTGATTTACTCCTTTTACTTCAACAATAGCTGGTGATACGGGATTCAGAGCAAACCATGAGTGCATGCCAGCATATGTTTTCTTGTCAGTGATGACATGGAAAACAATTTTCTCCGGCTTAAGAAATGATTGAACAGCAGATGTGACCACGACTGAAGCTGCTAGTATGTTATCAGTTGACACAATAAAGTGGTAGTACGAGTTGTTAGAAAGCATAGGGAGTAATTCTGGTGAAGGCAACTGGCGACGTGCATGAGCATTAGATGAATACTCATCAGTCAACCGCAGAGAGAGACAGTGGATGCCTTTAGGAATGGAACTTGCAGCGAAGTGTTTGTTCATAAGTTCTGCGAACTTTGACTCCCTGATCTCCCTCTCAGATCTCTCCATCTGTGTAAAACCAAATAACTCATTATGCTGAACAACAAACAGTTGATGCCAGAAGAAGTTGACTGTAAATTTTTCACTCCTTTACATGCAAATAAATGAAGTTATGTGCCAAAAAATATGTGAGAATCAAAGCTGCAGGTACACATGCACAGAACTTGACGAATCCTCTCATGTGATGCCAAATGGGACCTACCATAGTCCCATCCAAAGCAAACGATAAAAGGACAAGCCTTTTCCATGGGCACACCAGCACATCATGGTACAAGTCGAATACAGGGAACTCCACTTCTAAAGGGGCTTTCCGGGACATCTCATCTGGCATTTCAAGCTTCTTCAATCTTCTCCGACATTTATTGAGTTCACCCATTTTATAAACAGGAAGTGGTCGTTAGAGGTCATCTCGCATGAAGATGAACTGATGTACCAGTAACTGATGAAGCATTGAACAGTATTTTCTGGTACTATAGCAGGAAATATATATATATATATTCCCTCCATCCCAAATTGCTTTCCCTTTTTGGGTTTCCGTGCATTTTGCACCCATAATATAATGTATTAGCATTCTTTCTTTTTTTTCAAAATTTTTTACACCAATTTAAAGATCTCATTGAGTAGGAAAAAATTGGTGTAAATTTTTTAAAAAATGATTCTCATAAACACATCATTTTTTGCGTGCAAAATGCATGCTTCCCCAAAAGGGGCAAGCAATATGGGACGGAGGGAGTATCTTGTAAATAATTGAAACCCTAACATAGACCAGGTTCTAAATCAAAGTACAAACCTTATTCTTTTCCTGTTGTAAAAGCAACATCTCCTGGCAACGCTAATTACGTAAGTTTCTCTCAATTTGAAGGGAAAACTCAGGTAGATGATCAATAATATGAAGGGCTTCACTTTCGGCTTGTCTAACTACATGACCAAAAGATACGGTTTCTAATCTTGGGTCATTCTACCTAACTCATAAAGGTTCCAAGGCAGTTGATGAATAACCAAGGTGAGAGAATATTTGTTAAAAGTATTGATTTGCAGAAAAGAGGGAAATTGTTCATGTGGGTTCAGAGAGAGAGAGAGAGAGAGTTGCATACAGTTCATCCAGATAAGGAGAACCAAAAATCAAATACACCAATAAGTTTATGTCACAAACTCAAAGATCGTGACAGCAAGTGGCATTAACATCAGAACTTTCAACCAATAAGTCCAAGCATAGACATACAAAAATAATACTCTAATGCATGTGTTTGCACAAGACAAACATAGCTTTATAATTGAAATACAGCAGTAAGCATATGAAATGATAGTTTTACAACATTCTGATCCTGGGGGAGTTTTCGAACAATTCCAATTCTTTTAATGTCTAAGAACAAGCTCTTCTATCATGCAACCCAAAATGAAACAGCCTAAGCTTGATAAAGAGAAACATGTAAAGCAATGATAAATAAATAAAAAGCCAAAGCCTTCAGATAATGTCATATCAGTGAACACATCCACAAAATATTCCACTCTCAGTATGCTGTAGCTCTAAAAGCTTAAAAGTGCATTTTCCTTTATAATGTAGCAACCTGGATGGGGATTTTCTTATCTTATATAAACAGTGTTACCAAGGATACTACCATGAGATGTGTCAGTGGTAGCAGGGACAAAATCACAAAATAACTAAAGAATGAGAGAGCCAAGAAAAGGAAAGAATAGAAACTTATGGTACTGAGGGGTTTTTGACCAATGTACCGTAAATAAGAAATAATGATAACATAAAGTTCCATCTGACCTATTTAATTTGTTCATGGAACATAATTGCCGAGTTAGAGGCTGCAAAACTTAAGTTGCGATATAACACATTCCTGCATAAGAACCCAACAATCTTTGTCCCAAAACTAGGGGCAGCCAATGTAGTTATTTCCTTAAATCAGGAATATTCTTCATGTCATTTCTTATCACCGCTACCAAATCCTCATTCGCCTTCATTGATTTCTTTTTCCACCATCCACATGGATTAAATCACTCCTCCTTACACACCTATTAGTTGGCCTATGATGAACAGCACTTTTAACTTACAAAGGAACTTATTTTCACTCCATGTTTTCTTGTAATGCTACACTCCATCTCCGAATTTTCAATTCAGCCAATCATCTTCTGAAACTTTTTCTTTTAAATGTCCAACATTTCATAGCATGCATCATAGCAGGTGGTAGTCCAATAAAATGTTTCCCCTGTCCTACGGAGCTCCTTTAAAGGAGTTGACAGTCAGCTGCCCAAACAACACTAGGATGCTTAAATTGGCAAGGAAAACTCGTGATTCTATATAATTTTATGCTTCTTAACCTCTAAATTTTACTTAACTAATCATGATAGCTTACTCTTGCACACTCTAGAAGGTACTATTACAAGACGTTGTGAAGAGACAAACAAGAATCACTTCTGATGGCATTATTTATGCCTACAATGAAAAAAATAGAAAGAAATAATGAATAAACAAGGAAACAAGAAGGAAAGACATTAAGCATCTCTCTTAAGGCACACCACCTACCATTCCCTTCATAATCAAAGCAAACTCCTTCGTGCTGTACTTCTTGTTTTTCATTTCAGAAACAAGTTGACTGAATGACTCTGGCAGCTTTAGACCATCTGGGATTTCCTCCGTGCTCACTTGATTGAGGACTTTGTAAAAATCTTTAACCAACCTCTGCTGCAAGACCAGCAAAACAATGATTTAGTAAATTTACACCTTGTCGGGAAGCATTTGTTTTTTTAATACCTTGTAAAAGATGAATCAAGTTGTATTGTGCAATCTCAAGTGAGCGATGAAGTACATGGAAAGCAACTTTAAGTCTATAATACTTATCGGGCACGGGGAAAATAGAAAAGAAAAAATATGCTTACCCCAGAATTCTCACCCCTACCAAGAAGCTTGGGTCCCAACCGCCTGCCTAAACAATCTGTAGCACAAAGGAAAGAATGAAACCAATGCTTTGCTTTGGTAAACGAACTATGCATGCCACAAGCCAGCTAAAAATGAACACAAGGGAAGAAACTAACAGAAATATAGAGATTTACCCAAATCCACAAACAGGTAGAACTCATTACAAGACAATAAAAAGTTCCATGTCTTGTCCAAGTTACAAAAACCTAAAGCAGATAACCAAAAGCAACTTCCAGGTTTTCAAGAAAGAATCCCTAAGTAGACAAATCAAATGCTACATAACATAAGAAAAACGTAACAGTAGACTACTATCGTGGTAAAATTAGAGTAGCACCAATCACCAGGAAAAAGATAGCGAAAGAGGAAGAGGTTCAGAGATGCACAATAGCCATAACAAAGATCCACTGATCGAAAAATCAAAGTCTGGTGACCTCAACCAAATTCAGATCTCTCACAGAGGAAACCCATACTCAAATGCTACGCAAGGATATGGACACAGGACACAGATACAACACAACAGGACAAGCAGATACGTTATTTCTCAAAAATGTAGGACACGGATGTGTTCAATGAGATATATCAAATATTCTGTTAATTGTTATGTATTTATACAACATAAGCATGTGTCCGAAATTAGTCTCAAACTATACAATAGATGAGATACAATAAGTTATTACTCAAGAAATCCTTTAAAAAAGGACACCTGGACACGGGCACTTTAGGAATCCTCAAGAAATCCTTAAAAATTTCCAAATATAATTAGCTGTAGGAATTAATATTTTTACTACTTTGCATATCATAGTGAATCTCAAATTCTGAAATGTCTGATAATCAGACCCTAGCAAATGTCTATAAAGTGTTAATCACTTATTCATTTCTAAGTCAAAGACGCTAGAGAAGTGTCGGACTGACACGTTACAGCAAGAGTGTGAGACACGCATCTGAGTCAAGATTTCAATTTTCTAGACTCTGTTTGTTTAGATAGTTTAGTTTAGTTTTGATGATGTCATCAGGTGTAATGAGTGGAGAGAGATAGAGAGAAATGAGGGAAATGATGATGTCATCAAAACTAAAACTAAAACTAAACTGGAAAACGAACAAGGCCCTAATAATGGACAGTGAAAAAAGAGTATCAGTGTCCGAGGCCACCTTAAGCATCCGTGCTTCTTAGCTCAAATGAATTAGAAGCATCACATATGGATTCATGTTCAATCAGGGATACTGACCACACCCAAAAGAATAAAATCTAATGGGAAAACTAACTTAAATTTGACAGCATCAATAACCTTGGAATCCCAATTCAGTACAATTCAACTCAATCAAATCACTTGTCCAACCAAACCAACCTAACCCTTGTGCCCAGAGCAATTGGGGTCAGCTACATGAATTACTTTCAAACATTCTACTTTCTTGATGGTTATACAATCATTTCGTTTAATCAAATTCACGTCTTCGGACAAAGCTTACAAGCACCTGACCAAGCATCCACATAGACTACCTCCACTACCACCCATTAACCAATCGCATTCATCTCTTCTTTTTTTTATAACTTAGGTGTTCGGGCTAGCTTATGCGCACCTCAATCCCCTCCTCCACTAGCAGGGACCAATCATATTCATCTTGTAATTAAAGCAGGTGCAGATTCCCGTATGAACTACTTTTACTACCACGCATTAACCAATCATATTCATCTATTTTCTCTTTAATAACTCAGGCACACCTCAACCGACTGATGCGGGGACCAATCACCCGTGCATTAGCGGGGCCCAGTCACATTCATCTTGTAATTTTCATACCAAATGAAATCGAGATCCATGCTATAAATCACAAGCAAATCAACACGAATGAATCAATACCGATGAATCAAGTAAAGAAATGAGTACCGAATGAGGAGCACTTGTTGACACCTTCAAGGGTAACAACAGCAGTGAGAATAAACACAAATGGCAACAGGAAAGCAAGGATTAGGATCGTGTGGAACAGAGTGCGGTAAGAGATGTGGCGAGCTGCGACCTTGATCTTCATCAAGTCAATGAATCCATTGCTGCTTGATATCGTTATGCTTCTCATGCTAGGTGAGAAGTGAAGCTGCATTTTTCCTCCTCAAAACCCTAGAACAATCACCACAACCTCGCCATTGCTTTCTCTCTCCAGATGAAAATTTCACAAAATCTCTCACCATCAGATCCACCACCGCTATCACTGCAAATCAATGACTCGAATTGAGCCCAATTGAGCCAATGCATTGAGTTGAAGATTTCACCAAATTAGGGTTCTACCTATACATACATACACATGTATATGCGCTGTGTGTCAATCTGAATTGAAATCAGGTGGATGAATGAATGAATTTGGAGTGTGTATGGTGCTGTGATGATTGTTTTCTCTCGTGGATCGGAAGTGAATGTAGAGAGAGAGAGAGAGAGAGAGTTTTGAGTTTTCTTTTGCTGTCGGCAATAACTTTTGATTGTGGGATCAGTGGGATCTATTTTATTTTTGGAAAATAAAAAATTGGAAAGTTTATGGGTATTTCTTTGGTCAATACCGTGTTGTTCTGTAGAGAGATAGAGACATGATGGCGGTTGGTTGAGAAAGAGAGAGAGCAACCCGCCCCGGAAATGTCCGGTTAGTTGGTGAGTCTACTCTTTTTGCGTAATTTGATTTTTAGGGTCAAGTCAGGAAAAAATAATTTATCATGAATCTCATAGTCCAGGCATGAATATTTTGTCTTTAATCGGATAAAGAAAGAGATTAAGGGGGTGTTCCAGTAAGGTGGTTTTCTTGAAAAAACTAGTTTTCACAGTTATTTATGTGATGTATTGTGAGAGAATAATCAATCTCGATTTTTGAAAAAACTAATTTTTTGTCAGTGGAACACCACCTAATTGATGTTCGAGAGTAGTCAATACCATGTTGTTCTATAGAGAGAGAGAGAGAGAGAGAGAGAGAGACATGAGGGTGGTCGGTTTAGAGAGAGCATGCCCCAGGAGTATCCGGTTAGTTGGTGAGTAGCCTTCACGTAATTCAATTTTTTAGGGCCAAGCCGGGAAAAAGAAAGAGATTAATCGATGTTCAGAGTCGGTCAATACCGTGTTATTCTAGAGAAAGAGAGAGAGATGAAGGCGGTTGGTTGAGAGAGAGAGAGAGCACCCCGGGAGTGGCTGGTTAGTCGGTGAGTTTGCTTTTCATGTAATTCAATTTTTAGGGTCAAGCAGGAAAAAAGTAATTTATCGTGAATCTCATAGTCCGAACGTAAATAATCCGTCTTTGACCAGAGAAAAAAATAGATTAGTTGAGATTCGTTTAAGCTAGTTCAGACGCCCTCACCATGGAAGAGATAGAGGAGGGGTAGGAATGTGAATAGGAATTTTTGGAGCTAAAATTCGAAATAGATGTCTAGTTTAGCTTAATAGGGAAAGGATTTGGCTTTTTAGGCCGAAGATTAGGTAGGTAAGGTCTTTTAAATTTCTGATTTGAGATTAACGCGGTTGAGTTTCAAAGCAATCAAATAAGATTTTAATCATCCGGGTTATTATATGTAACAAACTATTGAAATTCAAAAAATCAAATGTTCACAATTATCGCGTCATTTTGATGTTTAAAAATGTTGATACATTAGATGACAATTATCGCGTCATTAAGATTTTTATAACATCCTTAGAGCTTTTATTTTCTATCGGCATGGTTGTTGAGCCATTGATTGTTAGATATTTTTTTAATAAAATTTTGAAACTGACTTGTTCTGCTGAAAGGCTTATTGACGTTTAAACTTTTTGAGAATTTTTTAATTGATATATTGCGAGAGAATGACATATCTCGAACTAAAAAAATCACAAAAAAAACTCTTAAGAGAATGGAGCAACTTAATTAAAAACTTCCAAATTAGAGTATTGGTGTACAACGCACCTACATACAATGGCGACACCACATAGAGAATAGTGGGTTAGGGGACCCCACAGAGAAAAATATTTTGTTATTACTATATTGAAATTTTCTCTTAATTTGTAAATAACCCCATTAAAATTCGATGTTGACACCGCACTAAACAATTTTTTAATCTTTGAAACTACTAAAAGTTATAAGAAAATACCAAACGAAAGGACTAAAACCCATTTGATGTTGTCACCACACAAGATAAATTTCTACTCTTGAAACGTAGTAAATGTTAAACCGACAAAATACAAATCAAACGGCTCAAATACAACTCCTATTTAGCCTTCAATATAAAATTTTCAATATAATGGTTATTTGTAACTCCACTCTCACATGGGGTGGAAAGTACACATATATAGACCCCACTTAATGTCAAAGGGCGTTACAATTAACTGTTGTATTCAAACAAATCAATCTTCACCCCATTCGTTTTCTCTTTGTCTGTTTGTTAGGTAGTCGATTGGAGTTCTCTCTCTTGCAAATTTAGTGTTTTTTTCTATGATTTACGTTGATGTTTATGAATAACCCCATGCTCCTGAACTCTTGGAGTCACCACTATCTACATAGTCATTACAAAATTGAACCGAAATTACATCTGGAAGTGAAGGGAAGCGGGGATGGTGCAACGCATATATGAACGGTTCACAACTGTTTCATTCACGGAAATGGAAGTACGAAAGGATTTTGTATTTGGAACAATGCACCCTTTGAGCCTGTTGTCTATTTGTTGGCATGTTAAAAGCTACACGTGAAAATGGAAATTTAATTTGGTTCAATGTACCGTCTATTTAACAATGAAGGAATCCTAGCTGTTGTATTGAAGGGTTCTTTACTTCTTTTTCAATTTAAGAGCAATAGAGAGACCAACTTTGGAGGCAAACTGAGGGACGTTGCTGAGTGCAATGCTCGGCAAGCCCTATCGAGCACATCTCAGTCATCTAAATGTGTTTTGAACGTCTTAAATTTGATAGGTACCGAAGAGTGTTTTGAATAGTTTAACCCTCCTCAAGGCCCCCGGGTTCCTTTGGTGATGATTCATAATAAACTATAGACACTAAACAACTATATAATTTTATTTATTTTTTGTTATCCTACCGAAAATTGAACTATCCGGATAGGACTGAGTCGTTGAGAGAGGAGAAACTAATCGAATTACAAATTCAAGGGGTGTAAAACTAACTCAGTTTTTTGAAAAAAAAAAATTGATTTTTCACGATTTTTTATGTGATGTGCTGTTAGAGAATGACCTGTCTCGGTGTTTGGAAAAAATAATTTTTTGTTGATGGAACACCTAGTCCAAATTCCAAATCGGACGGTTCGGTCTAGTCTTCTAGCACAGTTTTATCTTGATTTACTTGAGAATTTAAGCTAACGGGTCTAGTTTCTAGTCGAATAGCAATTTCCCATGGATAGATACATAAACATCATATAATAAATATACATTAACAATTAGAAACTATTAAAAATTTCAACGGGCAAAATTGAGAAATTTACAAGTCAAAATAAAATTTCACACAAATAGCGATGTTGTCCTCACATCGCTCCGTGCCCCTATCCATGCTGTGGGAGTAGAACAAGGGTTGGTTTGGGTGAATTCAAAAAACTAGTTTTTTGGTTTTGTCCTTATTCACAAAAAAAAAATTGCATTTGTTGGTTTTCGGTCAATTTTTTGTGGTTTCTTGGCTTGTCTCGACGAGAAGAATCTAAAAAGTATAACATTATTAGCCAAACTTAAAGTTTTGTGAATAAAGACGAAAAATGAACCAAAAAACCGATTTATTGGATTATTTTTTGTCTTTATTCACAAAATTTTAAGTTTGGCTAATAATTTTATACTTTTTAGATTCCTCTCATCGAGACAAGTCAAGAAATCACAAAAAATCGATCGAAAACCAACAAATGCAAAAAAAATTTGAATAAGGACGAAACCAAAAAAACCAAAAAACTAGTTTTTTGAATTCACCCAAACCACCCCTTGGTCCAATTGGCACAGATTTTGTTCATATTTAATTTTCCAAATCCCGGATAATTTTTTGACAAACAAGAAAATCCCATAAATATAAAAACACTACATATTGTTCACAACTTTAACATTATCAAAACTAATACATATGTGACAAAAATCTAATAGAGCAGGTTGGGTTAGAATTGACACATTTATCGGTCTGTTGAGTCCTCTGACAAACTCCATGCTATCAGTAGAGATGCACACCTCCTTTAAATCCTTATCCTTAACCCGTTGCAAAGCCAAGATACCTGCTTTGATTTCTACTAAAGTTGCAGAGCTCGCATCGAATTCCATCACCTGTTGAGCTTCCTCTACTTCTTGACCACTATTCTTTACCCAAGCAGCGACTCCTGGTAACGTAGTCGAGTCTCAAGCTTCATCTGTCACAAAATGCTTCACATTGGCAACAAAGGTTACTCCATTGGAAGCGCTAAATATGTAGCTAACTTCTGCTTCTCTCATGGTATGCAATTCTTTACCCATTATATCCCCTAAGTCAATCAACGCCTTCGAGTTGCTTTTCTTTTCTGGATCAAAATTGAATCTTAAAGCCGCAGATCTGGCTAGAATTTTATCAGGTTCTATTGTCTCTCCTCAAAATACCTTATCATTACGGTTACTCCAAATAGTCTAGAGCATACATACTAAATTCCATATTGCCCTCTTATCTGGAGTAGTTTTAAGCCAACCATCCAACCGTTCAATAACCGACACAGGGCTACTTCTATCAAAATCAAAACCCAAATGGGAAGCTCTCCATAGTCTTTTGGAGAGAGGGCACTTAACAAACAGATGTTCTAGAGTTTCATGCTCTGTCTCACACATACGTATGTTCCTGGATAATTCATACGTATGTTTCTCTGTACCACTTTTTCTTTACCTGGGCATGAGAAGATTATGTACAGAATTAGTTATTTTTGCTAATTTTACGTAATTTTTAGATTTATTTTATCACTATTTTTATTCAGTAAATAAAATAGGGAAAAGAAATTATTGCAGCTCGCAACATGAAGGTTCGTATTTCTTATTAGTGATGAACCAGTTTTTATATTAAGTCTTCTATTGAGCACCATCATCGGTCTTCTTTTTTTCTTTACATTTTCACAATTGGTAGATTTACTAGGAGTTAATTAATAAGCACAGCTGCACAGGACCATACTATGCTATGTGTATGATATTAAAAAAAATTAATGACATTTACGCTTTTATCAATGCTATGTGTGTAATCGGGAGAGAGGAAAGTTTTAGAGAGAGAAAGGGGGAGCGGCTAGAGAGGCCTCTCCCTAGGGTTTCTTACCGGCCGCCGCACTCCCCCTCTCCCACCGCACCCTTCCACCCTCTTCCCCCTCCTCCCCTCCCCTCCTCCTCTCCTCTCCTTTATTACTTCCCTCATAGTTTCCGGCGACTCTCCATGGTGTTCGATCTCCTCTCTTCTTCCTATGTACAGCTTGGAACCGGATTTTTGGGCAAGGGGAAGCCGGATCTGGGCTCTCCAGATCCGGACTCCCATCATCGGCTGTAGGCGGTGGCATGACAACTCCGGCAAAGCTCCGACGACTTATATCCCCCTATATTTTTGGTTTTTTCTGCTTTTCTTTGTTATTTTTGTTGTTCTATTTCGGATTTTGTAGTTTTTTTGGTAGGTTGTTTTAGGGTTTGTTTTGGTTGGGTTAAATAGATATTCTCTCTTTTGGCTAAAATAGAAAAACAAAAAATGCTATGTGTAATGTAGAGGGAAGAGATGAAGTGGATTTTGTGAAATTTTTTCCGGAACAAAAGGAGAGCGTGTCAAAACAAGTCTACATGTACAATTATTTCATCTTTAATCATTTACAACTCATTCACATACACATAAGACTCACACACAATTATGGGCATAAGCCCCCACATATATGCGAGAGGGTTGCAAATGGTTGGACACGAAATAGTTGAGCAAGTATCATTTTTTAGCATGTCGTGAGTCGTACATGTGGATAAATGTGAACCTAATTCTAATTTGCATAAGTTTCCATTACAGTATTTTCAGCATTTTTAGACTAAAAATTGTCAAATTAGTTAACAACTTGTAATCCAAAAATATCGAAACAACTTGTAATTCAAAAATATCGAAAACACCGCAGTGTAAACTTAACCTAATCAGATCCAGCACATGCAAATTTGTTGAGGAAGAAAGTATTTGTTGACTGATTATGGGATTATGGTGATTGACTCTTTAATCATCATTATGAATCTAATGATTGGTTGTATTACCAGACAAGGGAATTAAGGCCATGTATTCTGATTACAGTAATTACACGAGAAGGGAGAAATAAAATAGGAAATAAATTATAAACATCTAATTCATATCATGAAAATTCAAAAATTTCGTGTGCTTTTGAAGAGCCCAAAATAATGGGTGCCAATCAAATATTTTCAATCTCTTGAAAGTCTCTAAAAACAGAACCAATCAAACAAGTGTATTTTTCTTCAAGCTTCAATTATTAAAAGTTGAAAACAGAAGTCACTTATCTGGGTGGCCACATTGGTCTGCCAAAATCTCCTGGCATAAGGCTGTCCCACTTATTTTTGTATTCTTTATACTTAGGACATCCTTCTTTTAAGGAGCAATAGAAAAATAAAATTCATAAAACAACACTCATGTACAAAAACACTAAACAGGTGCACCAGCGTGTGTGGGTCCAGTGGAGGAGCCACTCCCAGACCAGTGTGGGCCTGTGCCCACACTGGATTTTAGGAATTTTTTTTTTTTGCATTCTTATAGAAAAATGTATTAGTAGAAATTTCATCGGTACATAGTATTATTTCTATAAAAGATTAATTATTGCTCTTAGGGCACCACTATATGGTGTTATAACATCGTTCTCCTATGCATATTGATGTGGGACTTGAGACTAAATATATGAATTTTACCTAACTATGAGATGATGAATGCCGGGAAAAAAAAGATCATAGAGAAGGATTTTGGAGCACCACGCAGAGATACCCCAAAACCATCGAATAACTAATTACTGCAAACAAACTTCAATTCATTGAATTTTTGCCTCAAAACTAGTAGGTTTTTATGGATTTATAATCACTATATTATCATAAAATGTAAGTCTTTTTTTCCTTGCGATATACATCAACAAGGATTAGTGAAAAAAATTAGTGTGTTAACAACTAAAGAGAGTTGGAAATCTGTCAACTAACTCAAACCACAGACCTCTCCTTGGAATTCAAAGGGTGCAACCAAATAGGCTGAGGCACATTTTTACATTACAAAGTATTGGCGTTTGTGATTTAATCGTGCCCTCACTCGTGTGATTTTCCGGCTACGCCACTGTGTGGGTCTACCAATCTATGTGTGTGAGTATTTGTACGCATTTGTGTGGTTCCCGAAAATTGATTAAAATAAATAAATAAAAATTGGGAGCCGCTTAAGTAAGTGCACCTAAGTAGTAAGTTACAGTCAGTTCCATATTTGGGTAAGAGTTTTTAACTGATTCAAATAGTTCATTCTCCTAATGCTGGAGGCTCTTACCGGTAAGACTACGCGGAGAAATTCACACTTACCGAGAGATCCGGGTTTTTTTTTTTTTTAAATAGAAAACATAACTAAGTTTACATATGTCCCAGTGAACATGCAGCTCTAACTAGGCATGAGACTCACAGATGACCTAAACCTGCACTTTCAGGCTTCATGGAATCTCTCTCTCTCTCTCTCAAAATCACACACAGAGAGCACTATGTGGACCCATCGAAAGCATATTTTAAGTTGGAAAGGGCAATAATAGCACATGGCTTGTACCATAGAATTGGACAATGGCTTGAACGATGGTTGATCCATGGATTCCTTCTTTTAAATCTGGTCACACAACCATCAAAGAGCAAATGGACTATCCCCACTTGCTTTGTTCTAATCCTTCATTCTATACAAACAAGGCATAAGATAATAGTAATTTTACTAGTAATTCCACATCAACATGCATAAAGAGTCCTCCAAGCATAAGATAATAGTATGTTGAAAGTGGTAAAATCTATGAAAGATCCAAATCACATGGTGTTTTCTATGAGTCAATGACAGGGGCATCCATCTGGTAAAACTAATCATCTATCAAAACCAAACATGCCATTATAATCAGAGTCATATCAGTTCCATTTATTACTCCAGTAACCAAACCAAACCTTACGTCCCAGTCAATGGGGTTCGGCAACATGAATTCTTTTTTTTGTTTTTTTCCCTAAAGTGAGCTAAAATTCATTATATCATAACTCCTCTTATGATTCCTTTTGGAATCCGCAAATGAAAAATCTGAACAATCATTGTTCTGCATAAAATTAATTGGTATTATTCATGCATTATATCTACTCAGTACCTTTAATTACACATGTAAAAGATTTGGAAGAGGCCTAAAAGGCATTCCTCCCCTTTCTATTCACTTGAGGATCATTTTGCTTGAGTTGTAGTGTTATTCTAGAGCTCCTTGGGTAAGTCATCAAAAAACATCCATTAGAATAGATTTGCCAGATAAAGACAACGCCAACTCCAACCATAATTTTACTGATGAAGACGAATACGTACGGGAATAATGTCAATAAGTTATCAGAGTTTTCTTCCTTTCAAGTTTCCTTGGTTTTAAAGTCATGCTGTTATAAATCACTGATACACAAGATGCTATTCTTCAAAACAGACTAAACATTTCATTCTACTTGATCTGGTCTAGAGCCTAGAGGTCAAGAAAGTAACAATGGAAAAGTGAATTAACTTCAAAAATACAGATGGAATCCAAAGATGCAAGTAGATTTAACTAAGCCTTTAACAGTGAAAAAGAGGATGCAGTGGAACTTACATCAAGCAATTTGTTTCTCAGAATGCGCTGGATAGATTTGTGAACGACTTCAGTAGAATCCTTTGGCATCTGATCTTTTAAAATTCTTTCTTTGAGGTGGTCCACATAACTATGACCAGAAAACAGTTCACTGTAGAGAGTAGAAATTATAAACAAAATAACAAAAAACAGGGGCATTCAGCATTTGAATGAATGGTACCCAAAGGACACTACGGCAGTCATCTACCTCTGTTATCTCGGCATATGAAAGAAACATTTTTAAGTAATTTATAATTCAAACAGGTGTCTCTTCTAAATAGATTGTAACTTACACACTAAAAGTATTGTTTGCACACTGTTGAATAGTACCAGCTTTTGTACGAGATATTGACACCTTCTGCACCTTTCCATACTGACTAAAATACTCTCGGCACTGGAGAAGCTGCTTATAAAATAATAAAGATCGGTCATTGTACAGGTCTCCATTCCTCAGTTATAAGGGATGGGTGGCGAGGAAGGAGAAGAAGTGTGTGGAGAAAAGAGGAGGACAAGGTGAAGAGAAGAACACACATCTTCATCAGCAAGATCAAGAGGTAGGCCCACAATGTAGGCAAGAGTTGGTTGAATTATCGAACATTACTGAGTTGCTTTCTTCCATTAGATGTCTTGCCTTCTGGCTTTTGCGACTTCATTTTCATGTCCATGTTCATCTCAGCTACCAACCTGCATCAACATGATGATCATGACAATACTAAGAACAATAATAACGAATGAGTTGATTTTTTACGGGATCTCTTACAAACATATTTTAAACAAATTCAAAGGCTCCGATTATTGTTGTGCAAAATGTTGTGTTATTCATTGTGTTAGCGAAACTTCCCCCATAGTATCATCAATAATGAGTGAAAAATATACTAAGGAAGAGTTTGAACTTGTCAATCATTTTACCAGTAACATTTTGCAGCCGTTCCAACAATCTTTTCCATGTGCATTGTCATGTACCCTAAAGGTAGTCGCTCTCCTGGCCTTAAGACATATGATTGTACACAATTCCCCAGATTGCTGATTCTATAATTTCTCTTTGCAATTTCTAGTGGAGGAATAAAACGTATGGTAATATTCTATTATTGTATTTACTAATAATTACATGTTCAATATTATTTGAGTGCAATATGCCAAGACCTATTCAAAGGTGAGAAAAATAAAGAGCCTCAAACCTCGTAACCACAATTGCAAGGCTTCAGTTGCTGATCTGTCAAATCCATCTCTTCCGCGCAAAGTGGGCGTGTCTTTCCCCCCTGGTCACTCAAGATTGCCTTTTAAAAAAAACTAATAAATAATAAGATAAAAACAAAGACGTTCCATGTGCATTGTTTTAAAACATGAATCTGTACAGTAGAAGTAGGAGAAGAAGTGGCTTCACAAACTGTCAAAAACATTTGATGGGCATAAAAAAATCATCTTGGTAGCAACCACCAAGCCAAGAGAACAAGGGTTAGCTCTGCAGCTGGTCTACAAGCAAGGTAAGTAGGTCCATTACCGCCGGCTCTGGACTGAAAAGACCTTACGGCCTTATATCGGATCGGAAATGCTAAGGGGGCGGGAATCAACCGCCCAATAAAGCTACACCGAAGGTGATACCTGAGGGCTGTAAGTTGCAGAAATTCTACCTGTAGCATTGGAATAAGATGCTAGTAGCCATATTGGAAAATAAGAAGTGTGTGTGTGTGTGTGTGTGTGTGTGAAAGAGAGAGAGAGAGAGAGAGAGAGAGAGAGAGAGACATACATGCTCTTGGCATTCCCGGAACTGCTAAGATAATCATTGTTCGATGAACATGGCAAGTCCAACAAACCAGGCAAAGAATGTTACAACAACCAATCCCCGTATCAAGCTTGCAGGACCTGCATACAGCCATACAGAGGTGTTCCGGTGAACACTGCCATACAAGAGAATGTAATTGCTAGTCTTGAAAAAACTCTGCAACAATCAAAACCAACCATCCAAAGATACAACTTCTACTGTCGAATTAATATTTTTTGCTTTCTTAACAAATCTGAAATCTAGAAACCAAAACGATACTTTTTTAATTATTTTGATCTTGATGATCCCATAAGAGACATTGGCTCAGTTCTTAACCAGTACATCTTGATGTATATATAAATTATAAAAGGAGCACCAAATTCCAAGTAAGAATTTAAAGCATACCATGTCTGAATTCTGATTACTTCCACTATCTTTCCTGTCATACTCAATCAAGCAATTCAGAGTCCTCATGACTTTACCAGCGGATTTCTCGGAATGGCAAATCCACTATGACTGCCCCGGTTGAAACATCCAACTGGTGCCCATAAAGGCCATCTGAATCGTGCTGAAGGTTGAAACCAGTGGTGAAAGCTTTAGGGGCTCCTGATGCCGTGCTGCTGTTTGGGGAACTTATTTATGTCATCATCCTAGTTGGTTTGAATAATTAAGTTGGCATCCTCAAATTCAAATAAACCCCACACCACCCTTTCTCTCTCCTAATTTTCTAAATATTTATCTTTCCAAATCTTTCTTAATCTCTCTCTCTCTCTCTCTCTCTCTCTCTCTCTCTCTCTCTCTCTCTCTCAAATCTTCTTCTTTCCTCATCTTTTAATTCTTTCTCTCTCCTAATCTTCTTGATAAACTGCAAGAAGTTCTTATGTAGTGCTTTAAGTGAAGTTTTTAATATTTTTTCATCATTAAAATTCTATTCAAGGTAGTCTTTTTTCAGTTTGGCTTTTGAAGAAAGGAATGCCAAGGTATGCTAATTTCATATAATTTAGGAAAGTACAATTTTAGGAATTATAATTTAGGGTTTCCAATTGTTATAATTTAGGAAAATATAATTTTAGGAATCATAATTTAGGGTTTCCAATTGTTAGGTTTCAATTAATTTGTTATTTATTTTTTATGTCAGGGGTAACTTAGTCCTTTTATGTTATTAGGATTTTGCTAAGGTTTTTAGGCTTACCCTATATAACCCCTCGATTAGTCTAGTAATCTCTAAGCTTTGCAATGCAATAAGAAAGAACGTTTGTTTGTTTGTTTGTTTGTTTGGTAGTTCCTTCGAGTTTCTCTTTCTTTGAAAGACAGGAGGTACTTATGCCAAGTAGGGCCGGCCCAAGGGTAAGCCCCCCAAGCCTCTTGGCTTAGGCAATGCCGGGCTAGGGCAACACAGACTTTCAAATTGGATGAGTTAAATGACTATGCTAGAACTTCTTAAAAGAACCTTATCAAATCTCTCTAGCATAAAAGAAGATGATGATGAAGCACCACGGTTGTTACGATTCTTACTACATTTTAATAGCAGAATTAAATTATATAAGGTAAACATTCTTTAGATATACACAAACACATATACACGCATCACAAGAAGAGATCAATAGATATGGTACTTGCCCAATAAGCCATTGATAAACCATGTTGTAAGTTTCCTCCTTGTGACACAAACATCTTTCGAATTGAGCACAATGCACATATCCCCATCATGATTAGGTGGCAGGTGCATATGTTGGCTTGTCCTTGCCTTGAATCACAGTTGATATTTGAGATGCTAACCTCCCGAGGGCCTAAATGACAAATCATAGTAATTATTGGACCACGAATTACAAGCAAATTAAGTTTGCGATAGCAAATATCTGTGAATCCATGCAGTTGGGAGTTGGGACAGTTTACAATTGCATCAAAAAGACAAGATCTATCAAATATTAAAACATAGAAGTATAAAATTTATGTACAAAACTGTCTTTTCGATTAGGTGCAAACTACTTTCTTTATTTCTAAGTCAACATTTGCAAGCATGGAAGATTAAACTGAGCAAAGATTATATGAACCATATGATCATTATCGAGATTCTACTAATTATCTCCAACTTACCTTTTTCAGCACTTCTCTTATAATTTCCGCACCTAGTGACCATGAATCAAAGCCTCTAGATTTTTTTTTTTAAATCTATTTCTGTTTGCACATTTCTATGGTCATTGATCTGATTCACACCCAGACCTCAGAAATGCCATAAAATGTCAATTAGGAACTGGAGTTATTGTGGCAAAGGAGAGGTCATGGTTTGCTTACATTAACTGTGTTCCATAGAAAAACAAATTCAGAACATGAAAACACGTTAAGAATGATCTGGTTTGTTCCACAACAACAAATAGATTCAATAGTTCTAATTTCTTGGGCAAAAAGATAAAAAGAACTTAAGTTGAATCCAACAACACTCTTCTCTCCTTCCAAATCGAGATACTGCAAACCTCTAGCTGCACGCTCTAGAGCCGTTACTGAAAACATACCAATCCATTCAGTTCCATCAATCATTAAATAAAGCGAAAAGAGTGTTAGATTTTGGGGCTCCCTTTTTTGATGCAGGCACTCCAATATTTAATGAAGTTACAAAACTACCCTTTTTAAGATTTAAGAATTATTGGAGGCACTCCACCCCTGAATTATCTCCTCATTTATTAGAGCACTCCAAACGGAAAAATGAATCAAACCCAAACATAAAAATTAGGTTCCAAACATTAAACATGCATCTATGTCAAATTACTTCACGCCACTTTGCACAAAAAATAAAATAAATAAGCATTGATAGAATTCTTCAAAATAAACAGCACACAATTAAAAATGTTGATGCTGCAAAATCTTCATAACGACTGCGACATAAGATCTTTATATTTTCGTACTCATTATCTATCATTTTTCCCTCAAAATCTTCATAACGGCTACAAATCTACATTTTAAAACTCATAATGAGACAAACAAAGCACATCACCAAAGTTAGAGAACTCTTGAGAGGAAAAGTAAGAGAACTCTCATGAGACTTTGCATGGACAAAAGGATGGTTCTACAATCATAGGCTGAAGTCCACTTGTCTAGCTAGGTTGTCCCGGTGCAGAACATGGAGACAATAACATAAAGACTTTACCAAGGAAACATTACACATGGAAGTAGTCAATTCAGTGACATGCAGTAAAAGAAGTTGAGCAACTATCTATTTTTTTCTAATTAAAAAAAATATTATTTGCTTTTTTGGAGTGTCTTAGTAAATGAGAAGAGTAAAGATCTTTGGAGTGCTTGAAGTAAATCATGGAACTTGTAAAAGGGTAATTTTGGAAAACTACTATAGCTTGGAGCCCCTGCATCAAAATTGGAAGTGCGAATATCAATTTCCAACAAAAATTACTAAGAAACTATAGAGATTTGTATAACGATGTATCTCTGCAGAAATCCTTGAGAGCTAATATTTACCGGATGATCGTATGATTTCAAATTGTGCACGCCAATAATCGCCTGAAAAAGAAACCCCCAAAACAAAGGACATTAATGCCACAAGGAAACAAACGATTCTGCAGGCACCGAATAGACACTAGGAGATTCTGTGTACCTTCTCCAAATAAGAGATCGATTGGAGGACACCCATCGCCAGCACCGAGTAAAAATTAAGATCTCTGGGTGTGGGTGCTGTGTGTGGGATCCGTCAGTGAGTGAAAGAGAGAAAGGCTCTTCTTTTTCTTCTTCTGAAGGACATTCTACTGGTGCTAAGGTGGTGAAGCACCGTTGATACAGTAAACTAGTACAGCTGCCAGATTTTGTGGATACGGAGTAAAAATTTAGAAGATTTTAGCACAACTTTTTTTTTTAAAACCTTTTGGCCTTAAAAGTACTGAGCCGAAGGCGTCACTTCGATGAAGAACCAAAATAAGCCCCAAAAATTACCAATGTGAAATGACCAAAATACCACCACTACCAGAACACTATAGAACAATTACAGTCACAAGGTCACCACGACCATCTTCCTTTGTGTTGATTCCACATGAACATCCATAAGAGGCCTCCAATTATAAAATAAGAATATGTTGAGTGGTAAAATCTATGAAAGATACAAATCAAATGGTGTTTTCTATGAGCCAATGACGGGCATGCATGTGGTAAAACAATATATACTACATCAGAACCAAACATGCCATTAAAATCAGAGTCATATCAATTCTATTTATTATTCAAGTAAGCAAACCAAACCTTACGTCCCAATCAATTGGAATCGACTGCATGAATTCGTTTTCTCCATTGAGCTATATTAAGGACATCGTATTTCAAACCTCTAGATCCTTTCTGAGGAGGAAATTATCAGTGAATACAAATGGACATTTTGTTCCATTCTACTTCCTATTGATATGACACTGGATTTCCATCAAAATACAAACAAAAAAGAAAAACATGTCAAACTATGAACTTTCCTGAACAACATCGTTCGGAAGCAAGCACATGAACATAGATCGAAAAGTAACAAAAGTCATGATTTCACAGTCTCTTCTAAATTTCTCATAATATATTCTGGACTTACATGCATTGAAGCCGCTTCACCATTGATTTGATCTACCTTGATTGCATTTAGTATTAAATCCAACCATATACAGGTCTCGCTCGCTCAAACTGAAATTTTATGCACCTTGTATAGTCCAATAAGGCAATAACCATGCCTTCTGCTGCATCCACAGCGTAGAGCGAAGAGCAATAAAGAACAATCCAAACAACACCTCCAACTGTATAAATGTGCCCTCAATTTACTCTTCTTGATGATAGATAGGAAGGAATTTTCCAAATTCTAATGATATTCATTTTATTTTCGTCTTCTGTAAGCAATATCTGATAAAACCCCTGTCAAAGCAAACCCTTTCATCTATAAGCATCACAGAAACTGAACCAACAGTCACATATTTCTCACCTCAATCAAACTGTGAGCTGGGTTTTTCCTAATTCCAATACCATCCAACATGTTTCTCGTTTTCTCTGCATCTTTCCATCTTCCTGCAGCAGCATAAAGTTTAGCCATTAACACATAATTTCCAGTGTTCTCCGGCTCCAACTTAAAAAGCCATTCCGAAGCCAACTCTCCTAGTTCAACATTCTCATGTATCACACAAGCACCAAGCAATGCACCCCAGACAGCATTACTAGGTTCAAATGGCATTGTTCTAATTAGTTGGTAAGCTTCTTCTAGCCGACCTGCACGACCAAGAAGATCAACCATACAAGTGTAGTGATGGGAACAAGGTTTCATTTGGTGAACTCCAACCATGAAATTGAACAAATCTAAACCCTCATCGACCAAACCACCATGACTACAAGCATGCAAAACGGAAGTAAAAGTGACTTCATTTGGTACCACTCCCAATTGAACCATTTGATTGAAAAGAGAAACAGCAATCTCACCATTCCCATGCATTCCATAACTGGCTATTATTGCACTCCAACAAAAGATATCCTTGTCCTTCCTGGGAATCTCATTAAAGATCTCATGAGCAAAGCATAAGCTTCCACATTTTGAGTATATATCAAGCAAAGCAGTGGAAACCTCTACTTTCAAAAGGAAACCTGATCTTATTAGGTAACCATGTATGTTCATTGCTTGCTGCAAATCTGCTAGCTTGGCATAAGCAGGAAGCAGGCTGCTCAAGGTTGCAGAATTAGGGGCTACTGATTCCAATAGCATTTTTTTGAAACAGCCAATTGCTTCTGTTGCCCGTCCATTATGAATACAACCGGATAGAACTGCATTCCACGGGACAGTTCTTTTTCTAGAAATTTTTGCAAACACTTGGAAGCTTCCTCTTATGCAACTGCATTTTGCATACATGTCGATTAGTGCAGTTTCCACGGAAACATCAGATTCCAATTTTTGCCTCAAAGCCCACCCATGCAAGCACCTGCCTTGCTTTAAAAAACACAAGTCAGCACAGGTCGAAAGAAGAGAAGCCACAGTTACTGCATTGGGCCTTACACCTTCTAACACCATCATTGGACAGAGCATCAAAGCTCTTTTTCCATCACCATTCCAAGTATACCCATTGATCAAGGTAGTCCATGTGACCACATCCCTCTCATCCATCCCATCAAAAACTAACTGCGCTTCACTCATACAACCACACTTCACAAACATGTCCACCAAAGCATTACTCACCGATAAATGGCTCCCCAAGCCACTCTCTTTCACCAATTCAAGAATCTCCATTCCACACTTCAAGTCCTTCAGATGCCCACAAGCTGGCAAGACAGAAACCAAAGTAGCACTATCTGGCTCCACCCCTAAACCCACCATTTCATCAAAAACCTTCAAAGCCTCCCCCGCACACCCATTCTGATAATACCCACTTATCATAGTATTCCAAGTCACCACACTTTGCTCCGTCATCGCATCAAAAACCACCCTGGCCACCTCCTTCTCCCCACAATTCATATACATTGCTAGCAAACAATTACCCAAAAAAGTCTCCAACTTAACACCTCCCTTCACCGCCAAACCGTGCACCAAAACACCCAAACCAAGCAGTTTCAAATCGCCACACGCCTTGACGACAAACGGGTATGTGAATTTATCCGGCCAGGGGTACCCTGACCGATTGTGCATTTCAACAAATAGTTCGATAGCCTCGCGTGATGAACCATTCAGTGTGCATACTCTTATCATGGAGTTATATGCGAGTAAAGTTGGGTCAGGCATTTTATCGAGCAGTTTGCGAGCATAGTAGAGATGGTTACAGGCGGCATAGGAAGAAGTAAGGAGAGAGAGGAGGTGGGTGGGGAGGTTGCCGGAGGTGATGAGGTGGGCGTGGAGGTGTTTGGTGGGGGTGAGGGATTTGGTGGTGGCGTAGTGGTGTAAAAGGGAGGCGTATTGGGCGGCGCGTGTGGTGTTGGTGGTGGTGACGAGGCCCTTTGCTTTGGAAACGGCCTTTGATGTGCCATTCATGAATTTGGTAAATGTTACGTAACACAACGCTGATTGTTTAACTCGTATTTTTAGCAGCACAATTTATTTACTCACTACAAGTTATGCATGCATTTTTTAACGCTTATAATTTTCAATTTATTATGTATTTTATATGTAATATGAATCTTATTTGATTAATTTTAATTAGTTACAAAATTTTCAAAAATTTTGAAAACACTACAAATAAAAATTTATAAACATTTAAAAATGGTACGGACAGAGGAAGTAACATCTACTTTTATAACATCATATACAATCTACTTTTTTGTCATAAATTTTTACTTTTCTGATTTCTTTCTTCGAGACGAATCAATAATTGACATAAATTCGACACAAAACTACTAACAAACGTAAAATTTCTTTGGAAAAAGACGAGCCAAACGCTTTATTTTAGGAGACAAAGCATGCATTATTGATAAGATTTTTTTTTCCCGGATCAGTTTATGTATACTTCAATTAATTTTCTTCCTGGTTTAGTTAAATGTATGCCGTCAATATCGCGATTAGGAGATTCACTATAAATTACTTTCTTGCAACCTAGGGGGCAATCCTGTACGAATCCTTGGTTACCGAAATTGTACCAAACCGACTGGTGGGGTTTTATTTTGAAAAATCAATTCGGTTTTTCACGTGATGACCCAACCGAACCATAACTATAACCAAACCCCAAGATAATTACACAAATGCCCATATACGTTATGTTTTTATTTATGAACTGGACGCAGGATTTGAGAGTTGGAATTCACCAGCATTAGTTTTATGCTATTTTGACATTAGTTTATATATAAATTTTCTCGTTGGATAATGAATATTTGAACTTGATGGTCTATTAGTTTCTTGGTGTTTTTTTTATTATTGGATATTTAGTGTCTTTAATTGTATTAAAAATGTTGACAACCGATTTCGGTGAAAAACCAAACCTAATTGGTAACAGTGGTTTTTGTTACAGTATGATTTCTCGATAAAAAGGAAACCGGTGGTTTTGGTAATAATTTTGGTCTCAAGTTATATTTTTTTGTTTCCTTTTGATTTTATCAATAACCGAATCAAACCCCACTGTTTCCATCCCTGCCTAACCCCAAGAATTGGTTATTGTGCGGGGAGCACAAATCGGATTAACCTTTGGATCTAAACTTGTACATATATTTTTTAATATTTTGGTAATTTTGCTCCAGATCATATACTTATTCTGTAGATCTTCCCGCAAATAACATGAAAATCTACAACATTGACTAAATGATTCACTGAATCTCTCCTGATCTTTTCCTTTTTTTTTGGTCCCACCATTTTAATCAATTCAGAGGAGGCGTTGTGTGGTAGGTGTTGTGCGGCAAAACTACATTATTTTGCTTGTTTTCTTAGTGTGTGGTTTAATTTTGGGATTCAATTTAAGGGGATTTAGGCTCTTTGGGGTAGGGTATAATGAGTTTAGGCACTTGGGTTTAGGCACTTCAGGTTTACGGTTTAGACACTTTAGGTTTAGGCACTTTGTAAAGGTTTTTACTTTCTCCAAACAAGGCCCTTGGAAGTTTTGGATGTGTGCACAAAAATCAAGCAAAATGACTTAGTTTTGCCTCACAACACCTACCACATAGCACCCACCCCGGATCCCATTGTAATATACCATCCCTTACAAGCAAAAAAATCGGAGCATAGCCACACAACTTTAAGTACTTCCATTCATAATTTTTAAATTTTTCTACACATTGGTTGTATTAATCAAATGGATGCTTTTGGAAAGTGCAAAGGGCTTAAGCTATCTCGAAATGGTTATTCCCTCTCGCACCTATTTTTTGCAAACAACTGTCTCATATTTTTTGAACCAACACTTGACAATTGGGGCGGCAATCTGAAGAGAGCTCTGAAACACTTTAGTTACTTCTCGGGTCAATGCATTAACCGGCAGAAATCCCATCTTACCCTTAGCCCTAATACCCCATCAACTTCTTCTCAGAGATTCAAAGATTTTTTCTATATTCCTATTAGCACGAACCCGGTTCCTTATTTAGGTCTCCCTTTAGAGATTATTGCAAATAAGCGAGATTGTTTTAGATTCATTATTGAGCGGGCTAAAAGAGCCCTTGCTAGCTGCAAAAATGAAATCTCTCAAGCAGGGAAACTTTCATTAATCAAGTAGGTCCTGGCGGGGCAGCCATTATACATATGCTTTTCTTTTAAGCTTCCTGTTTTCCATATGTAATAAGTCGAATAGAATTGCTGCAAATTACTGGTGGAAGACTAAGGATTGTAAGCCCATCAATTTGCTAGCTTAGAGGAAGATTGCGGCTTACAAATGTGAGGGAGGCTTAGGGATTAGGGATACAAATCTTTTTAACCAAGCTTTACTAGCTAAACAATGTTGGTGCCTCCTTATCAATCCCAATCTTCTTATCTCCCATATCCTTCTTCCGAAATATTGTTCTAAGGGTAATTTGCTTAATGTTAAAGTTCATTCTAATTCCTCATGGGCGTAGAAAAGTATCATTTTTGGTCAAGACTTAATTGCCAAACACATATCTTGGAGAGTGGGAGATGGGTCTTCAATTAACCTTTTACATGATAAATGGATTCCAAAATTGAATAAGCCTCTTATTCAAATCATTCCTTACAGTGGGTCGGACGACCTTAAGGTGCCATCTCTTTTGCTTGAGAGAAATAATGGAAAAATTTGGAATGAGGATAAGGTTAGGGAAATCCGCATTCTCTGGTTCCGGGGGTATTGGCCATTCCCCGTCCAATACATAACTCCTCTGACCAACTCATCTAGCCTTTTACTAACTCAAGCACTTATTCTACTAAATCCAGATATAGGTCCTTGTATGACATGCAAAGGATTCCTCAGTCTTCCTCTAGCAATTCCGATTGGTCTTATGATTGTGTTAACATTTGGAAAATGCTTTGGAACCTGGGAGTTCCTGAAAGGATTAAAGTTTTCTTATGGAAATGCCTTAAAAGGAGTCCTACCAGTCAAAGAGATTGTAGCGTCGCGTCTTCACAATGTCCCTCCTTCTTGTCCCTTGTGTGATGCTGGGAATGAATCCATTGCTCACTTATTTTGCCAATGCCCTCTTTCTATCTCAGTTTGGGAGAATTCTAATTTCCATAGGCCTACTTTGGTCTTATCTTAGGAAGAATCTTTTAAGAATTGGCTTCTTAGCGAGATAATTCATTATCACAAGGACAAGAGGTAACTTTGCTCTTTTACCTCAATTCTTTGGGCCATATGGAAGTGCATAAACCATATGATCTTCTCAGGCGTCTCTTTTGATACAGATTCTACCCTTGCTATGGCTAGGGACAACGCTCCAATGGTTTTGCGTGTCGCTAATTGGTTATCTCAATCGAAGAATCGACCTTTAACCCAAGTTTCCCCATATCCCTCAGCAAGAGAACCAACCTTTAACATTAAGCAAGGTCATTTATTGGAATCTGATCAGCGTATTGTGCATCTTCATGTGGATGGAGCTTGGAAAGATGAGAGTTATTGGAGTAGAGTTGGTTTTACGGCTAGTCTTCCTAATGGGGTTCTTATTGCTAAACATGCTTTGTCATCTTATGCTTCAACTCCTACACAAACAGAAATTATAGCTTGCTATGAGGCTGTTAAGTGGGCTATATCTCACGATTATAATATGGTCTACATCTTTTTCTGATTGTTTTAATGCGATTATGCAGATAGCAGGGAAGGCTGAGTGTCACTATCACGACACTTTTTTGTTGCGCAACGTGGTAGCCGAAGTTTCAAAGCTGTCTTTTTGTCAAATATCAAAAGTTGTGCGTCACATAGTCTAGCGTGCTCATATTCTTGCCAAATATGCTTTGGATTCTTTTGTCCCACACCCGGATAACGATGTTGGAATCTTGTTTCAGCCTCCCTAATGTTGATTATCTCTATTTTTTGTTTTTACGTGTAGTGTCTTTGGGATTTGTTTATAGTTTTATGTATCTGTTATGGTTGTATGTACACTGTGCTTTATCTAATCCAATCCTTCCTATGTACACTGTGCTTTATCTAATGCAATCCTTCCTATTTAAGAAAAAAATTACTATTTATGAAAATTTACAGACTAGTTAGGTGCACCTCAACTAAGCCCTTCACAATCAATACATGGACTAGGATATTTATAAAAAAATTACTTTCTTATGACCTGATTTCAATAATTGGTTATTTGTGTGAGGAGCACATCCATTTGGAACCCTTGGGGCTCAGAAAAAGGGAATCAAATCCTCTATATCGAAATTCCATATACCTATGTACTGGTACATTTTCGACTATTGCATTACATAAAGATTTTAAAACAAAACTCACACAATCGACTGATTCAACTGTAGGTTTTAAAAACTGATTTGTCTATGCACAAAGGCTTCGTCAAGTAATCGTGTGACTTCGAAAGTTTTCTCTCTCTAAAATAATCTTCCCAAAGCTTTAAAACCTACCACAATCTCCTCCGCCGCCGCCTCAGGGGAGGGGAGCGACTTGAATACTCCCCCCCTTTCCCTTTTTCTTTCTTTCTTTCTTGTTCTATTTTTTCTATTAATGGAATAAGGCCAACATGTAGCCCCTCCACCGCCATTGCCATTGGTCTTCTCCATCCAAGATTGAGCCACACCATCACCACATGCAACTACATTTTTAGGGATTTCTTTAGATTGTAATGGGTCTGGTTTTTAAAACACATCGCTACAATCTCGTTGATCTCTAAGTCATCCTCCGATTGGTGAGTGGTCGTCAACAACAGTCGTTTAGCCC
This sequence comes from Vaccinium macrocarpon, assembly GCA_022606695.1. Classification (NCBI taxonomy): domain Eukaryota; kingdom Viridiplantae; phylum Streptophyta; class Magnoliopsida; order Ericales; family Ericaceae; genus Vaccinium; species Vaccinium macrocarpon. The sequence continues at coordinate 33,669,510 of CM040181.1, read as the reverse complement.
AAGTTTCGTTTTAATTGGGTTGAAGTAATTTTGGTTGCAAATAAAAACTACTCCTATCAATTTCACGATACTAGCCTTTAATGATCCACGAATCTCTGAATACACCTTTTAACTATTGCTCTGGTAACAAATTTTCGTTTTGTCCCTAGATTATTTCTAGGTTATCCATTTTGACATCATGCGAGTATTTGGGTTTTATAGGTCTCTGTGATTTGTTCTACTTTCTAGTGTTTTCTCTTTTTATGTTTGTTTAGTGTTATTCTTGCGATCAGTGGTGTAGTGAGATGTGGGTTTTTTTTTTTTGGTAGGGATGAGGTTGACCTGTTAAGCCACCATGCCATTTGAGAGTATTGATATCTCCATAATCTGTTTCTTTGGATCGGTCCTATGGTTGGTTTGAAGATATTGAGGCTATCGGTTGGCTAGTATTAGTTTGACTTTACTAGTCTTGTTTGTTTTGATTGATTTTTGTCCTGCCCTCCGTTGTCCAACAATTGGATATCTAACTCTTATATAACCTCTCCCTACCACTTTTTTTAATGTTATTTGGTCGTTTATCTTCTTACATACATGTTGTTTTTGTTGTGTAGCTCAACTTCCCGTTTTATGAGCCTCTGGTTTAGCATCGATTTGTCCTATTTTATTTTGAGCATTTCAGTATGCCTTTGCATAGCACTTTGATCATCTTGATCAGATTGGCCTTCTTCCTTTACCTCTCCTCGTCTAGTCTGATTCATTACTCCATTTCTGCTTTCATTCCCCTATCAGACCAAACGTTTCACGATCATGGTTGAGGTTATGCCTTATTGTGCATTTCTATATGCCTTTCATAGTACTTCATTTGTCTGAATCTTACATCCCCCTTCTGTTTTTCCTCCCCAATTGGAACGACTTCCCTTTTTTTAGTTTGCTATCCCAGTGCACCTTTTATATTTTTCATTACATTTACACGTATTTTTATATAGATTTAGGGGCCTTGTGCATTAAGTGTATGACACCATGCCATGCACCCATCTGATCGTCCGTTACATCATTTGCTTGGATTTAATCTGAGCCGTGCATTTTCGCAATAGACAGTCGAATGGGGTGCATGACACGATGTCATGCACCTAGGGCACAACATGGACCATTTTTCCTTTTAATACACTTTTAACATATTATAATGCATTTTTAAACCCTAATATAAGCTCACCGGGCCTATTTTGGCATTTTCCTATTTGCATAATTCAACCTTTTAATTGGTGCAAAAGTTTTTAAACGTGTTTAGGGCTAATTTGGCCTAAAAGCAAAAGACGGATTATTGGTTTTTTCGTTTTGTCTTTATTCAAATTTTTTTTTTCCATTTGTTAGTTTATCGTCAAGATTTTGTGGTTTCTGGATTCCTCTCGGCGAGACGAATCTAACGAGTATAATATTATGGTCAAAACTCAATTTTTTTTAAATAAAGCCAAAATAAAATCCACCTATTTTGGCTTTATTTAAAAAAAATTGAGTTTTGACCATAATATTATACTCGTTAGATTCGTCTCGCCGAGAGGAATCCAGAAACCACAAAATCTTGACGATAAACTAACAAATGGAAAAAAAAAATTTGAATAAAGACAAAACGAAAAAACCAATAATCCGTCTTTTGCTTTTAGGCCAAATTAGCCCTTAGTAATAGTCTGGTTTGAGAAAGCAAAAAGAACAATGGGAAAGCAAAAAGAATAGTATTGTATTAAGGTCAACTCGTTCCAATCAACGTTTGACACGTCATCCAGTCAGTATCGATCTTTGATTCCATGCAATGCTTCCCTCTTATGAAATTGACCAGCCATCAACAACACAGAGAGAGAGAGAGAGAGAGAGAGAGATTAGGCGTCGAATCACATTTCGTACATGCCTATTGGTGTATTGACTGGCAAATTATCCTCACATAGTCAATCTCTCAAGTTCCAGAAATATTTCGTGTCAAGTACGGCCAATGAGCAAAAAGAGTCCACTTTCTGTAGGGTTTTGTGGGCTTCAGATCATGATCTTGCTCGTAACCCATACGAAATCCCACATGGATTCTTCTTCTATAACAATTTCAACACAAAATTCTGGCTTCTGAAAACTGGACTGTGTTCATTCATTCAACCAATCACTCCCCTGCTTCATTATCACTCGTGTGTTCTCTTTCAAATGGGATGCGAAAATTCAGCATTTTTCGGGAAAGTGGGGGCTTTTGTTTGTTTGATGATCTGGGTTTCTTGTTATTGGGTCGGAGATTTGAGTTTCTTGATCAATTGATGGAGGAGGTTCAAGAACAAAAGTGATTTAAGTTTCTTGATCAATTGCAGCAAAAGTAAGTTCACTCCCCTGCTTCCTTTGTATTTCTGTCTTTTCCTTCTATGGATATACAAGAGATTCAGCATTTTCCGGGAAAATCTGGGATTATCTTTGACTCTTTGTTTATCTGATCAGGGTTTCTTGTTCTTGATTCATTTCTTTTAAGTTTCTTGGTCAATTGATGGAGGGAGTTCAAGAACATAAGCTCGTGTGCGAGATTTGGAGCAAGTGTCCATTCATTCCCCTGCTGCTTCTGTAGTATTTCCATTTTTTTCCCTTCAAAACTGTTACATTAGATTCAGCATTTTCCGGAGAAAAAATTAGGGTTTGCTTTGGTTTTCTGATCTGGGTACTTGTTCTTGGTTCACTTCAATTTATTTCGCAATCAAATGATGGAAGAAGTTCAAGAACAAAAGTTTGTGTGCAAGATTTGTAACAAGAGTTTCTCTAATGGCAAGTGCATGGGAGGTCATATGAGGGGTCATTTGGCCAAAAAATTGGCCAAGGGTCTTGGAAATCAAAAGGCTTTGGGGCTTAAAGAAAACCCTAAAATATCTTTGAGGGTTTCAAATGCAGAACAAAGAATTCCAAGTGAAGGAAATCAATGCAAAGATTGTGGCAAAGAGTTTCCCTCATTGAGAGCTCTATCCGGTCATATGAGATGTCACTCAATCAAGGCAATAGAAGAGGATAAGAAATGCAAACAATGTGGCAAAGGGTTTGTTTCAATGAGGGCTTTGTATGGTCACATGAGACATCACCCCAAAAGATCGAGGGAGCTCAACGAATCCAAGACTTCATGTCCAATTGTGAGAAAGCGATCGAGGATGAGGTACGAAACCAATGGGGAATTTCGTTTATCTGATTTTAATAAGTGTTTTCATGTTTCTGAGATTGATGAAGTAGAAGAAGCGGCCGTGTGTTTGATGATGCTGTCTAGGGGTGTGAGAAGTTGCGTCGATTTTAGTTACTCTGATATGTTTGAAGCTAAAGCATTGGACGAAAGTAAGGGTGGAAAGTTGGCTAGTAACGCTGGTGAGAGTAAGAAGCTGAAGAATCTGAGTGGGAGATTAGATTCTAGTGATTTAGGTTCTGGGTTTGTTAGTAAAAATGAAAAGAATGTTGCATTGGGGATTCCCATGAATGTGTTTCTCAAGGTTGATGAATTCAAGAAGCCTAGAATTATGTGGTCTGATGTTGAATCTGAGGATGGGGATAGTGAGCCTGTTGAAGATGGATTGCAGAACGATTCGGTTCAAGAAGTTGGATTGGATCCAGCTGACTCAGAAATGATGAAAACTAACCCAAGCGAAGAGGCCGGTTTTGATGATGAGGATCCTGAATTTGGGGAAAATGCTAGTGATGAAAATACTGAATCTAATGAGAAATTGCTTGAGCAGGAAAATGGTGGAAAAGCTATGAAAAGTTATGAGGGCCCAGCTTGCTTCAAGGTTTTCCCATCAGACCAAGCCTTGGGAGGTCACAAAAGGGCTCACTACCATGGATTTCCTGAAAATAAAATCAAAGAGAGTGTGTTAACAAAGCAAGAGCTTCCTTCTGATATTCAAGATATTTCTAATCTTAATCCGGTAACTCCTGAAAAAGAGGTTGAGCTTCCTTCTGATATTCAACATATTTCTGATCTTAATCCGGTAACTCCTGAAAAAGAGGAATATGACGACGATGAAGATGATCATGAAGGTGATAATGTTGGTTTTGAGCCATGTTGGGTTCGGTTTGATCGTGGGCGTGAGCCGCTTGTGATCTCTAGTTTTGATCAAACTGGTTCTCTCTATGAAAATGAGCAGGTTTAGGATCATGACACACACACATATAGTAGATTTCATATTTTTGGCTCATAGAATGTAAGTAGCAAGTATTTCCCTTTTCCTCTTCCTTCTTGTTTTTCTTCCATTCAAACCTAGTAGATTTTATTTGGTACATGTTTCTTAAGAAATTCAAAATGCTGGTGAAATATATGTTTCTTTCCAATGGTACTACTAGGCTGACTTGTTGGTCAATAATTTTTGCACATTGGGTCCTCATATTTTGAGTCCAAATCTTGAACAAGCAATGTCAATGTTACATGGACTCGAGTACATGTGTCGGGTGCAGGTGTACATCTAAGTAACAAATTCATCTCATTTTTGTCTCAAGGAGATGCGGACATGCCAAAATACTCAAATCTTATACTAAATATATAATTTTGTTTGGTAAATGGTAGTTAAAAGTATCTTATCTCATGTCATAAAGGCTAACTCAAACTAAAAAATATGTTCAATAGGTAAATATCCTACTAAATATTTTGAGCAAGGATCTCACACCCTTATCTGAGTGTCATTCCCGACATGGGAAGTTTGTACATTTACAAAGATCCATTTAACATAGTGAACAAGATTACAGGTTGGTTTCATTTTCGTATTGATCGGCAAAATCCATATGTTATCATTTCAACCTACTTGGGATTTTGCTTTTAATCTGGAATTGAGTTGTTTCAAATCAGGTACTCATTAGTACATAAAGAAAAAAAAGTAAAAATAAATAATATTTAACTACCAATTCACATCATGAAAGCTTTAATATGCTATAGAACAGTCGAGAAAATGTAGAAGGATTGGAACGAAATTAAAATTTGATTGTAAAAAGGTGAAAAGAAAAAAACATTTTGGCAGCCCAATTTCAATGAGTAACAGCTTTCTATCTTATTGTTTCTTCAATTGGTTCTTACACTAATTAGCCTATATAATTTTTTTAAATTATATTTTTGCCTTTTTCCATTGAAAATTTAGTAATATCACCCTCTTACTTGCAAAAACCATGTAGGGAAAATTAGTTAACGCCATGGCAAAATATCGGATAAAATTCACTTATTTTAAGTAATTTAGTTATTTTTGTTGTAAGTATTTTTTAATTTTCTATTAAAATACTTGATTCTATAAAGTTGTTTGGACAAAAATGATTATAAAAATGAGAAAACATTCTTTAAAAAAATTTTAAAATGACCTAAAAAATAATTTTAGAACAACAACGATTATGATTATTTTTGTCTACAACAAGTTTACTTAGTTTTTCATCATAAATTTTATTTGCAAAGTTCCTGATGAATCAAAGAAGTATAAAAATTTACACATGCAAATGGAAGGATTAACAAAAAAAAAGTCAAGAAAACTATAGTCTAAACTGGTCCTTAAGGAAGAAGGAAAGTTTTCTTCTTCTTTTTGAAAGAACAGTGTTGTGTTATTTCCTTAAGGAAGAAGGAAAATTTTCTTTTTAAAAGAACAGTGTTGTGTGAAAATATCACTAATTTTAAATAGAGTATATTTTTATATATTGAATTTTGCCCTAGTCAGATGAGTCAATGTGGTTTTGCATCTCATTCCCGTCAATTTTACGGATATGAGATGAATATGATTCTTTTTTTAAAATAATTTACTCGACAAATTTTGTAAAATGAGCTGTTCAGATTGTGATGATGATATCTCGAAGAAACTTATCAAGACACTGTACACTTTTAATTCGTAGTGCATTAGTGTGCTACAAGGACCCCAAATTTCAACGGGAAATGAAACAAATAAAATATACTAATGATAAAAGATATTAACGAAGCTCACGACCCCAAACCCAAGTTTTATTTTGCTGTAACACTTGTGTGGAAATTAACACTTATTTCTCTTTTTGAAAATTCTAAAATCAGTCCAATGTGCTGCAATTAAGATTTAAAAGTGTATTGGAATATGTGAAAATGTGTGAAAGTTATGTAACAGTTTTTTTTATATACTTGAGCGTGCACTTTTACAGTTTTTTATATAGTTGTATTTCTCTTTAGGAAAATTGTAAAATTAGTCCAATGAGCTGTCGTTAAGATTTAAAAGTTTATTAAAATGTGAAAAAAGTACATAAAAAAAGTGTGAAAATTAGTACTTATTTCTCTTGAGGGAAATTTTAAAATCAGTCCAATGGAACGCCGTTAAAGTATATATAAAAAAATTGATATCTAATGTGTAAAAAATAAAAGTATATAAAAAACTGTAAAAGTGCACGCTCTAGTTTTCTGTTGGCTGACAATTGTCATCCCGTGGCTGAGACTTTAGAATTTGCGAAGAAATCTTCTGGAGTTTTGTACTCTGGAGTACTGTATATTTTTTTTGGTTCTGATTTTGCCCTAATTGGACGAGCCAATCTTCGCGCCCTTCCAGTTTCCACTAGAACCCCCTCTCTCTCCTCTCTCTATCAGTCGAACATCCATGGACAATACAGCAACTCATCATCAAGTCTACGCCTCCTCCCCCTACTACGCCTCCCACCAACATTCTCAAAACCCTAACCCACAACCCAACTCCCACCCACCGCAAGTCCCCGTTTCTGGCGTCGACCCACAAACCCTGAGGCCTCCTGGGGTGGACCCCACTGGCTCCTCTGTTGGCGGTGCACACGAAGCATACGATCCCAGTGTGCTCTATGCTCACTCTGAGTACTATCAGGATCCGAATGTGGCTAATTCTTTGAAGAATTGGGCGTTGGAAGTGCTTCGGTATTATGGGTCGAACCCGAATGATGCCGTGAGTGCTTTGTTAGTTTGTTATTTAAATTGAGTTGATTTTTGGATTCTGCATTCTTTAGTTCATTTGTGATAATACGATTTTTTGCAAAATGAATTATAAAAGTGGCTCCCAAACATTCCATTGGGAAATTCGTACTCTGTAATGCGAGAATTAGGGCCCGATCCATTAATGCGTGTTATTGGTCATTTTGATGCAAAGTAGCATGGAAAGGAGTAGAAAGTAGAAATTGTGATTGGCGTTAAACCCTATCCCTAGCCTAACTCCCCCCCCTCAAGTTGACCCTCTCAACAAAACCCATGTCCCCATTTCAGGCCTCAACCAACAAACCCATGGACCCCACCTCTTTGGTTGGTGGTGTACACGAATGGGGTTATAACTTTGGAAGTCCCATTCCTCATGTTGGGTGAGGATTGACTTTCTGCTTCAGTTCAGGGGCTTCCCCTCCTTTTTCCGAGCTTGGGAGTGAAGTCCAATAGTTGGGTTTGAGAGCCGTGTGATGGGTGACTATCCCATATGATCCCAGTGTGTTCTACGCTCAATCTGCGTACTATCAGGATCCGAATGTGGCCAATTCTTTGAAGAGTTGGGTGTTCGATTGCTTCTGTATTATGAGTCAAATCGGAATGCTACTTCTGTATTATGTTTTGGGTTTCAAAAGTTCAATTGATTTGTTCATTGGTTTGATTTTTGCCAAATCAAACCAAACTGCACCTCAATCTCAATCTCAATCTCAATCCCAATCAATTGGGGTCGATTCCTTTATTTATTTTTTACTTTCTCAATCAATGGGGGTTGATTCCTTTATTTATTTTTTACTTTCGACCATATATTTGCTCATATTTCTTTTTTGATCGTTTCAATTGTGGTTACAATTCTTTTGATAACCTTATTAGTTTGAACACCATAGAATGGCCTTAAAATCCTCGGTGAAGACTTGTAGATCTGTTTCTCTGTAGAAAGAGTTTTGTCTAAGGAGGGTTTCAGGCTATATATATTGGTTTTCTCTATTGAGTTGTGTCTGATATTCATAATCGGATGTATATAATAGGAATTTAACAGGGTCTTTTATGAACTAGCTTGTCAACACCTAGTGTACAACCTACTCTCTTTGGGCTTGCGCCGGCCGCATGGAAAATAAGTCTCTTAGAATGACACAAGCAGAGTTAGAACTATACTACTATGTGTTTGGCCAGCAATGAATCTTCACAGGGAGATCTGTAGGTTCACCCGGACTGCGTTTGTATTTTGTTGACAACTATTTGGGTATTACTTGTCCATAGGCGCTAAATGGCATTGTACAATTCTTTGTGCTTGCATATGATGTGGCGATTTGGCTTTTGGTGTAAGATTTGGTAAGGCCAAATTCTGGTTTGAGTTTTGCCACCTCATTGGAGAAGAACCCTTGTTTAGTGTCTCTGTCTCCAAGCAAACATTTGTCACAAGATTTTTTTCTTTTCATTGCGGATGCTCTTAGTTGGCTTATGACCACCTGTTTTATTCCTGGGTGTTTCAAGGTTAAAATTTTGGAGTCATAAATGGCAGAAGGGTAAATTTCGCTGACCTCCCATTTGGTTTCTGACAAATGCAGTGACCTCACCTGTGGTTCTAATAATTACATTGACCTCCCTTGCTTTACAAACTATTACCAAGATTCTCCCATTCCGTTAAGTTTACTCTAACGCCATTAGTTTAGGCCTTGAATTGACTGAAAGACCCCTTAATATTTGGGTGGTTTAACCAATTAAGTCTTTTTCTCTTTCTTTTTTTCAATTAGAATTTGAAACATTAAAACCCAATAAGACTTTTGCTTATATGTGATTGAATTTGTGAGTGTTTATACTTTTTATATATTTACTAAATTGTAATTTGTTTTAAAAAAATGATATTTATCACTTAATGTATCTCTCTTTTTTGGTCACTGACAAGTATATTTCCAAATGAAATGCATATGTAAATTTCTATCATATAATATCCTCTTCCAAAAAACATAAAGAAGAATGAAAAATGATCATAATTTTTTTTGTGAAGACTTGTTTTTACAAGCAAAAATAATGTAATTGACAATGTTCTTCTACTAAGAATTTTTATTTTTTTCATTCTTTTTTCATTCGGTTATAGAGTAAATATATAAAACGTACAAAGACTTACACAAATTCAATCACATATAACCAAAGTCTAATTTTGGTTTTATGGTTTAAAATTCCAATTGGAAAAAAAAAAAAAACAACGAAGGCCAAGCCTTAATTGGTTGAATCACCCAAATATTAGGGGTATTTCAATCATTTGAAGGCCTAAACTAACGCTGTTAGAGTGAACTTAATTGAATGGGTGGATCTTGGTAATAGTTTGTAAAGCAAAGAAGGTCAGTGCGATGCCAAACAAGAAAGAGAGAGAAGGGAACAGAGGCACACTAAGGGTCAAAACCCTGATTCTCAAACAACTCTTATTCTCATTAATCAAAGTCTTTGATAAACCTCTTATTTACTTGTTACCCTAATAGAAATAAAAGGAAACGATAAGAATGCATAATTGATTCGTAACAATAAAAGGAAACAATTAAAACAACCTAATTGCCTAGTAACAATAATGGAAATAAAAGCAAATAATAAAGTTACATAATTAAATATTATGATAATACTTATTTAGATTCTACTAAATATTTAGACAAAAATATATATATTTGGAAAATATCTTTATGGTACCAAACTATCGTTACGTTCCGCATCATTCTCCTCCACTGAGAAAAAGAACTCGACCGCGAGTTTCCAATCAAATACCAAACTCGTCCATGCCAACAAATCAAGACTTCGAATATGCCAACAATGGAATCCAAATAAGCTTCATCTTTATGTTGGTGACGAGAACTAACAAATATGGGTTAAACGAGTAAAGAAATCATCAATTCCAGTAACATCGCATCAGCGTTTGACCTTGACCACATAATTGATTGGTGAAGAGGCAATAGAATATAGAGATGCAAGTGCATTGCCAATATGCAAGAACCTCTTCCTGTGTTTGAACTTCAAGGACAGATTCTTGCATTTCAATGCCTTCCAAGATTTCTTCCACCAAAACAGTATCTGCTTCTGTTGTACTTTCCTGATCAACTTCTTCTTTTTCATCTTTGCTATCAATTTGAGAAGTTGTAGAAGCACCCAACAATTTATCTAGTGTAGCTCATAGTTGCGCAAAATTCTCATTCATTGATTTTTGAAATTCTTGTTGGTTTTGTAGGAAAGCCTCAAACTTTGAATATAGCTCAGACTTGGTCACCATAGTTGTTTTACGGTTGCGGATAGGAAAAATGTGGCAAAAGTTTTTTATTTTTATTTTTAATGTTTGGTTTGGTGAGAAGAAAAAGAGATCAGAAGGAGGGAGACGGAATCTCGAGCCTAAGCTCTGATGCCAATTGATGCCAGACAAGAAAGAGAGAGAAGGGGAAGAGAGCAACACAAGGGTCAAAACCCTAATTCTCAAACAACTCTTATTCTCATTAATCAAAGCCTCCCGATTACGTCGATAAACCTCTTATTTATAGACTCGTAACCCTAATAGAAATAAAAGGAAATAATAAGATTACATAATTGACTCGTAACAATAAAAGGAAACAATTAAAACAACCTAATTGACTCGTAACCCCAATGGAAATAAAGTAACCCAATTTATTATTAACAAAGCCTCCTACTATTGGTAATAAAAATAACAAAATATTTATATAATGATAATACTTATCTAGATCCTACTAAATCACATTTAAACATAAATATATTTGGCAGATATGTCTATGAGACCAACAAGCCTTTATTTTCCGCATCACAGTGTAATTATTAGAACCTTAGGGGATGTCTCTGCAATTGTCAGAAACCCCAGGGGAGGTCAGTGAAATTCACCCATGGCAAAAAGGTTTTTTCAGTTTAATTATGTCTGCTCAACTGTTTCTAGATTAACCTTTATCTTATCTAGATATGATATTTAGCTATTTTTGGTATATTATTTAGTTGTTTGGATTATCTGTATGAAATAAGGTTCACTAGCCAGGTTCTGACCAAATAAATCACAGAAGTAGCGAATTCAGTCAAACAACCACCAGGGTTTCTAGTTTCTACTGTCCTAAAAAGGTGATCTGCGAGGCTGATGATTTTTGTTACATTTTTTAGTTGTTACTGACTTAATTCGATACATATCAGTATCACGCTACAATGATATGGTAATAAAGTGATCAGCAATGAAGACCTGGAGATGTAATGGTGAGGAAGAATGATACGGTCACTTTGATGTGGTACTAGGGGCTCGGGAGGACCTAAAATGATGAGATGTTTAAGTGAGAAATATACTTTTGGTTAATTAATCTGGGCATGTGATTTGAGAGAGCGGAGCGGTGGAAGATGATTATTGTAGTTGATGCCAATTGGTTGGGATTCAATCCTTGGTTTTGTTATTTTACTGTGCTTCCCTGTTCTCTAACGCATTTTAAGTCTTTATGTCATGTAGTCAAGTTTCACATGGCTTGAGATGTGTGGTTACTATGGTACAGTTAAGAAGCTAAATCTGCAGCTTGTGGCTCTTTTTGATAACAATTGAATCCTCCCATTAGAGTCCAATGTAAAGGGCACTTTTGATTCTTCGAGGAGATTCTGATGAAGTTTTGTTATGTTCAGAATTTAATGTCCACCAGGACCACAAAGGATTGGGTTGGCACTTCTGATTTGATACTACTATATTCCTTGTTCATTCAAGTGGTAGGGGGTGCCTCCTTGTCGTCATTTGAGAAATGGACTCTTAATGTTTCAATTAGTGTACAATGACTATGAACTTGATTATGCACCGTGCACAGTACGATATCCAACCTTTGCAGTTCCTGCCAACTGCCAAGTTGCAATGTTGCATCCTCCACCCAAACACCCAGGTGTTTGTAACAAAATCCCTCATATTTCAGCAACTACAGCTGGAAAGCCGCTCATTGTCCCACACTCCTGATTTAATTCGTCTATAGGTTCATATACTAGCTGCTGAAATAGTGCCGTACTGTTCAATTTGATTTTACATCTGTTTCCCCATTGAATACATTATCTTAATCACCAACTAATTTGAAAAATAAAATGAAGTATCACCCTGCTATCTTTTCATGATGTTAAGTTCTTTTGTTATGAAGACCATAACTAAAAACTAGTCTTTAGTTCCTGTAGAACATCTTCAATTAAAACTCCGTTTTCCTTATCATGGAGATCCATATAAAAATTGTGGGTTGGGAATGTGCTTGTTGAAAGTGAAAATAAGGTTGCAGCTTTTTTGTGGGTTGTCTGCATTTTCTCTGTAATAGGGTGGGTAGGCTATGTGCTAGCTTACATGTATTATCTATTCCTCGAGCTTTTAGCTATAAAATTTCCGTTGAAGATGCAGATGTACTACAAAATAAATTCTCTCTATATACGTACTTGTCTTTGCATTTTTGTACTTTTAGTTTTTCTTACTCTATTTTCTTTTTCTTTTTTTGAACCTGTTCTTCCAATTCCTTTGCAGGGTGCAATAATGCCTCCAACTAATGCAGCACTTCAACCACATGGAAATAGCACTACGAAGAAGGGTGCAAAGAAAACTACGGTTGTACAATCTGTGTGGTGTGAAATTTGCAAGGTTGAATGCAACACCAAGGAAGTTCTTGACAAGCACAAAATGGGAAAGAAGCACAAGAAGAACGAGGAGAAACTAACAGAATCAATTACCCCTCCTCCCCCGGCTGCTTCGGGAGTGTCTATTAATCCATCGATTGGACCGCAAGAAAACCCTGCCTCTTCTGGAGTGCAAAGAACTAAAAAGAAGGCGTCTGAACCCGCGGAAGATTTGGAGACAAAGAGGAGGAGACTTATGGAAGAAGGGGCTGCATCGGATGCTGTTAGGGTGTGCGCAATTTGCAACGTGGTGTGTAATAGCGATATGGTTTTCGCTTATCACAATGCAGGAAAGAAGCATGCTGCCATGATGGTGAAGCAGCGCGTGATTGGCACTGGTGTAGCTACCTCCACCTAAGACTGTGAGAATAATTTATGGTGTATAACCATGAATTCTCTTGTGCTTTGATTTTGCATTTTAGTTCTCAAAAGCGTACACAAGTTGTCTGTTCTCTTTTAGGTTCGTCCATATTTGCAAGTAGAAGGGCTTCTGACTCTAAGAATATGAGCATGTAGTAAAACTTCCTTTCCTGTTTAGGTGCTAGATGAGTTTGTGTTAGCAACTTTATTTACTCGTATTTCATTTTCCTTTTTAGATGTGTGCAATTATTTTCATTCAGTGATGGAATTGGGAAATCATTCAGTAGGTCAGGAATATGAAACAACAATGTGCCATCCAACAGTGTTGTGAAGAGCGCATTACACATACTTGCTCCTGTTTTTTCTTTTGGCCGTGAATGCGTGTGGACTGTTGCTATTAGGGTTTGAACACCCTTAGTAGCAGCGGGAGGGGAGGAACCTGTTCTTCTGACCAGTTTTTCTCCCAGATCCGGGATCTACCCTCCATTCCTCCATCCCTACAACTCCCTAACCACCAGCTAAACGTCCTCTTGCCACCGCCTCTACTACACAACTAGTTCCCCTATCATCACGGTGACTTATGGTGGTCCTAGAAGTGGGCCATGGCGTATTATGGCGGTTGCAGTGCGTAGCAGTTGTGGTGAGCTGTCTGTGTTCCGTAGTGACTGTAGGTTCTTGTTTCTCTCTTTTTTGTTGGTTCTTGTTTATCTCCATTAATGGTGTTTGTTGATTCCTGCGTGGAACAATTTCTACACTTTATGGGGTATTGTTCAAGTGTATTCGGGCCATAAAGGATGACTCGAACATCGAGGATCGTTCTTCCCAACAAAGGGCTCTGAAAGTTGGATGATTGTAGCCATTCAGGCACTAAAAAAAAAAAAACCATAGAGTTCTAGACCTATTGAAAAACTTCTCAGTTGGACCTATTGAATTCCCTTCTAGTTACTAACCAACCACTTTTGGTATGAAATCTTGGGTGTCGATTCAAAGTGGAAGTTTTACTGGGAAAACCAATTTCAAAAAAAAAAAAGAAGGAAAAAAGGGCAAATTGTTTATGCTTCCTGGCAATACAATTGGATTTGCTTTATCCTCAAACCCAAAACCAGTCGAGGGCGGATGCACGCTTTTAACAAGTCCTTAAGGTAAATTCCTGAACTAATTTTTCACTTAAAAATTAAAGAAATTAGGGTAAAAACGGAGTAATTATCGAACATTTTTATTACACCATAACCAGTTGTAGTTCATAAACCACAAGCAGAAAAACTCTACAGCTCTGCTCAAATATTAGGATCGATAGAGTTCATGCGGCCCGGAAAAGTACTGGAACGGGGATGTACAAGCATATCAAGCTAAGACTCAAATTTATTGCGTAGTGACCTTATTTGCATTGCGTGCATATAAAGTAATTTCCGGGCGATTCACTTGGAGAAAAAAAAAACATTTCCAAAAAACAGAGAAAGGGAATGATAGGCAGCCTTGATAGAACTATCCTCTTCAAGCATTTTAGATTTCCTTGTCAGAGTAATTTGACTGGTTCAATGTTCCATATGTCTCTGGCATATTCGCGAATTGTTCTGTCACTACTGAACTTGTATGAGCCTGCTGTATTTAAGATCGACATTCTAGTCCATCTCTGTTTCATCACCAATCAAAGACGTGTTAGGCAACAACTAACACGTAAAAGAAAATTTCAAAAAATAAAATAAAATCGGATGGTTGACATGGAACATGGATACCCATCCCACCGACTGCAGCCTTAGATCGCCTAGGTGGAACATTAATCATGTTCTAGACATAGCCACTAAATGAGTTGTTCTATGTTCATGTGACGGTCATGGCTATGGAAGATAAATCATATCCGAAACTATGCATATGCAAACTTTCATGGAGCATGAATGTATATTTGCAAGTGAAGACTAGGGCTGCCACTTAGCAGCTCACGCTCAGGGCTGTTTGTAGAAATCTAAATTTATTGGGCCGGGCGACCATAAAATGCTGAATTACTATAATGTGAATTCGGGTTTTCTAAAAAATGGTCTAGAAAAATGGGCAAGTTTCATTATGGCATATACGAAACAGAGGACAAATTTGAGCTGATAATATAAGTAATGCTGAAGAGAGTGCGTAAAAGTGACAAAATGTATAGCAAACAGAAAAGGTTTGATCACTCACCCTTTGGTCTCGATATGCCTCATTGATCTTCTCTTGGCATTCTATGTAACTTGGGAAGTCTTTTCCCACAAGGAAGTAGTCTGCACTGCCATAGCCTTCGTTTCCTTCTAATGATCCCATTAGTTCATCATAGTTATAAGGTCCAAAAACACCACTTCTAACAAAGTTCTTTACTTCCTCGAATCGTGGGTCCGGAACAAACTACATTAAGTGA